>JMFS01130033.1:0-32697 GCA_000699545.1 Podiceps cristatus | reverse complement strand
CTTGCTGAGGGTGCTCTCAATCTCACTGTCCGGGTCATTGAAGAAAACATTAAACAGCACCAGCCCCGAGGGACACCACTCACCACCAGTCTCCATCTGGACATCGAGCCGTTGACCACTACCCTCTGGGTGCGCCCATCCAGCCAATTCCTTATCCAGTGAACAGTCCACCCACGTGAACAGTCCTTATCCAGTGAACAGTCCACCATCAAATCCATGGCTCTCCAATTTAGAGAGAAGGATGTCGTGGGGGACCATGTCAAAGGCTTTGCAGAAGTCCAGATAGATGATGTCCAATGGTTTTCCCTTATCCACTGTTGTTGTCACACCATTTCAGTGGCCCCTGAGGGACTAGGCTGCAGCCATAGGCTTTTTGTTCAGAATGGATATTGAAATACTCATTCTCCACCCTTCAGGTTCTCTTTAAAAGCTTTTTCTCTCAGAAATTGGTCCCAGCGCCAGCTGACTCCCTTGATGAACTCTTTTTCTGTGGGTGTTTTTGTTTGGTTGGTTTTGGTGGGTTTTTTGTGTTTTTTTTTTTTTTTTTTTTTTTTTGATGGTAAGATATTAGATGGCAGGCAGTGTACCCAGCTGAATGTTCTGCTGAATACTGTATACGTTTGTCATGTTCTGGACATAATTACTAGCAAATGGAGATAGAAACAGATGGCTGGAAGCATCTGAGCTTTTTCACACCTCATAGAAAACAAAAAATTGGTGTTCTACTTATAACAGTACAACTTAGAAATCAGGGTGGTGTGGTTTTATTTTTTTTATTATTTTTATACGTTTTTAAAGAAAGAGTTTATCTGCCTCTTCCCCCAATTCAGTTCACACTTTTCATCTCTTTTCTCCCTTCAGTCTTCCCAAGCTGTGCAACAACATGAGAAAGGCATGATGAAGGGAGTAAACTCTAAAGAAAGAAAAATGCCTTCTCTTTACCATGAAAATAACCTTAGAAATTAATAGAAGCAACTCCAGAGAACCTCAAATATTTTCAGAAATGGAAAGTTTGGAAAGACATTTTAGAAGGCAGAAATGGATATTTTTGTCTCTGCCTCTAAGGTAACTACAACCCTTTCACAACAGTATTCTACTGATTTGTTAAACATGAAGATTTCAGTGCGATGGGCAGACAGGACCGTGACTCCGAAATCCTTAGCAGAAGAGGTAGCAGTCAAATCCAGATACTGATTCCTTTCCCTTGCTTTATTTTTGTCTATAAAACATAAGTTTAATTTGGTGCAATCAATTAAAACAAATTATTGAGCACGAACAAGTCGATGTAGTTTCTCCAGTAGCTGAAAAGACGGCCTTTACAAAGGATCCTTCAGAACGGTTTGCAAACATACGAACTTGGCACAGAGCCACCTCAGTCCTGTTACTGCCTGCAATGCAAATAAATAACTACCATGAGGCCACGTCACATCTCCTCTTTGGCTTTAGGTCTTCCAGCTCCAGGAGTATGACCGCATCACCATCCTCCGCAACTCGCTGTGGGTTCACTGCAACCAGCTCTCCATGCAGTGTGTGAAGGATGATGAGGTAGGGACACCTGCCAGGGATGAAGAGGAGGAGCAAGAGTGCTCTGATAGCACTAGCTTGCCCTTCTCTGTATGCGCTGTTGCCAGCAAACCAGCTGTTGTGCAGGTTCAGTGAGGGGGGAGTGTTCTCAATCCAGCTTGTTCCCTCTAGATGTAAACCAGATATATGCCTGGACATAGTCTGTGTCACGTTTGGTGACACATGCCTCCTCCCCTCACTTTGTTGGGGAATGCTTCCACCTGCCAGAACACTCAGGTGAGTATATTTGGGCTCTGACAGAACTTTCAGAAAGGCATCAAGTCATGGTCTCAAAATTGGAAGACATAAAGAACACACCAGTTTTGACTTTGAATAGTTGCCTCCTGCTATTAATTTCTTTACTGCATTGAAAAGCCCTGGACTGCCTTTGTCCTCTCTTAAAAGAATATCCAGATTACAAATAAACAATTGTGCTTACAAGAATGTTTGTATGGGGGACAGGCTGAAGATCTGTCCAGGTCAGACATGTACCAAGTATAAAGTGTCTCTTAAGGGGGAAAGTATTAGAAGAGCATTAATTGTTAATTCAACGTGAAATGTTAACAATTAAATTAAATTTTTGGATTCTGTTTTGTAGCTGTATGAAGAGGTTCGGGTAAGCTTGGAGAACTGCAATGTAGAGTCAGATGTAGACTACTTCATTAAGACTAAAATGACGGGAACACAACCTCCAGGTAATTATTCCTATTGCTCTTGTCAGATGAGTCACCCGTTGGGCAGAGGCTGCAGTTGTGCAGTACATGCCCTTTGGAGGTGAAGCCAGCTGGAGGGGTTTCTGCTCCAGCTACTCATTCCCCCTCACTGTGCTGCCATCACTCTTGGCATGACGCTGTAAGTGGGACTGTTGAATGATCCAGGTTAAAAATAACCTTCCAAAAAAAAGAAAAAAAAGTTGTTTAGGCTTTTCAACAAGGCTCATTTCACAGTACAGCTGAACTGACACCACTAAGGAGGTGGCAAACTACCTTGCAGAGATGGCTACCTCAATTTCCTGCAGTGGTGACAAGCCAGAGCCAATTTATCATGTAACTGCACCCTGGTGTCCTCTTGACAGAGATGCCACCTCTTCACTTGCAGCACAGAGAAGACAAGACTTCATATTCTGTTTTGTTCCACATGCCCAATGGAGAATAACATCATCTTTCCTCTCAAGAAGTTGTATAAGGGCAAGACCCTAGTTGGGGGAAAATTCGAATGAGAATGCTCCAGCATGCAGAAGCGGTGTAAAGTTCATAGACTTTGTCCATTCAAGCCAAAGCAGCCTTTTCATAGATTTCAATGATCAAAACCTCTGGGCTGAAATGGAGAGTGGGACAGCAAGAGCCAAGAGCAGTTGTGAAATGAAAACATGCTGCTCCAGGGTAGGAGTTCTCCAAACACATCACCAGAAAGGAGGTTATCTAATGTTTCACATGGCCAAATAGAAACCACACCCTCTCACTTCAACAAGCAATACAAGATATTTATAGACTGACTAAATGTTTGCACTTCTGTGCAGCTGCTGCAGTAAACAAAGATTAACAGCCTTTGTAAAGAGAGAAATTCCTGTTTCGTCTCTTCATTAGCTGATGGTACATATCTATGCTGAAAATATTTCTTCCTCCATTTTTTTTTAATCTGTGCACAGATATTGTTTTACTTCCACTATCTGCTCTAACACCACACTGCTACATCAAAGAAAATCCCCTTGGTATGCCCCCAGCAGTATTAATAGAGCTTATTTCCCTTCAGAGCAAGGAATAAGCTATACTGGCATAAGAAAATTTTATACTGATGAAAACATTCATGTTAGGAGTTGCATAGGTGCAAATATCAGCAGTATGAATGCCTTGTCTCAAGGGATAAATACCTCATACAGGAACAGCTTACATCCCTTTGATTTCATCGCAGAGCTCAGAGCTGGCAGCAATTACACCCTAGGAACTTCTTCAGCAGAGCTGGGTGCTGCCACTAACGCAGCACTGGGCTATCTGAGGCCTGTTTTTCACTCAGCCTTTCTGTCGTTACACCTATGATGATTAAGAATTGGGATTTGGGGAATTTTTAAAAAATGAATATATTGATACTGGTGCACTGGATGCCATTTTCCTGCTATAGTTTATTCTTCTTCACATAGGGGATTAGAATTCACTGATATAGGAGCATTTACCAAGGGAAAACTACATTGTCACTGGCAGAAGGGAGAACTCTGCCTTGCAACAATGTGAAATGACTTCTGTATGCTAAGAAATCTGTAATTCTCAGCTAGGTGTTTTGTTCACCCCCCCATGTGAGATTTCTCATTCTCCAGTCGCCTAGGCAATTTTCTGCAAACAGCTCTTGGCTATGTCAGGACTCATTTCTGATAAGAAATAGGTGGGAAAAACCCTTGAGAGCTTTCTGAAAGGCAAAGAAACAACTGACTTGCCTTTCGTTGGGGTTTTTTGCCACCTTCTAGAAGGTGACATGTTCCGGAAGTAATATCCTAGTGCCTCCACAGTTCTGGCTAATGAGTTTGCACAGTAGCACCTGGTGAGTTGCTGATCTGTTTTATTATTTGCAAAATGCAGGAGGAAACCCACATGTTGTTTTGCATTGTGTAGCAGGAGACCTTCATCCTGACCAAACCTTTTGGTTTCTTGATGCTATTGTTCCCTCCTCTCTTCTACCTAATCTCACAATGCATTATAGACTAGAAACTATACCAAGGTGACAATCTAGAAAGGTAATAGTAGACCTTTAAATTGGCCAGAAAAGTCCCTAATTACTGAAAATCTTACTTGTAAGGATTCTTCACGCTCACTAGTTGTACATGCCTGCTCTACTTATGATCTTGGCTGACCCAATGTGAGAATGTCAACACAACCTCTAGCCCAAGTCCAATGTCTGTCTTAATTTGCTGGTATCAGAGCTGAGATAATACCATATCACAGACTTCACTCCTGTTTGTTTGGCTTTAACACAGAGAAGGCAGAAAGGGTGTGTGGTCACCAGCTCTAAGCAAATATGCTGGGAGCTATGAGATGAAAGAAAAAAAAAAATCCATCTGTAACTATTTCATCTGTAAAACTAGACTTGGAAATGGTTTCAATTTCACCCTTAACACCACCATAGGGGAGAGTGAAGGAACTGTAACATAACTGTGTTTGAAAGAACAAAACCCAAGCATCCCTGGGTAAACAGCAAATCAGTTCTCAGGAGGTGAATGGGAGAGATAGGAAAGGTAGGGAGACACTCAAGCACCAGCAAAGGCCAGGAAATTGCTCATTATTGCTGCTGGCAATAATGTTCAGAAACCTCCCCAGGTCCAAGAAAAATTCCTGACTCGATACATTAAGAAAAAAAAGTTACAAAACACATTGCAGTCAACAGTATGAAGAACATGGTCCTAGGCTCACAATGACCATGCTCTGCTCCCTTAAATTGTGAGCTTTAAGGCAACAGAGGAAACAGTCATGGAGGAAACTACCTTCTTAATTAGGGCTAGCCACAACAGCTACTAGAATGGGTCTTTAGAACCTTGACTGTCAAGGTCAAACCTCAGATCAAGCATGCATTTCTACCAAGGACATACCTGCTTACAATCACTTGAATGGCTTCTGTCAAGTCCCCAGGTCCCCCTGAGCTGCCCCAGCCACATTACAGGCACGTGCAGGTAGGTGCTGTTTGCTCCAGCAGCCGCTGCAACTCTCGATTGCATTTTGGTGGGGAGAAAAAAAGTTTTGCCTCTTTGAAGATCTCATTTTTATTGCCCCGTTGCAGATGCAGTAGGATATGAGAACTACTACAGCAGAGAACCAAACAGAAGCAACAGCAGCCCAACCCAGTCTTGTGGGATGATGAAGAGGTGAGTTGCACACTTTGGTTTCCAGAACAGGTATTTCTCTGTATGAACAACGACATATGGCGACAGGAAACAGGTCCTGGAAAGTTATTACTTCCTTCTTGGTAGCAAGAGGCAGCTCCATATCAAAAAAATATAACTTGACAGAAGTAAACCTGCTGAAACCAGAGTCTGCGTAATTTTGCCATGGCCTAGTCGGAAGAGAGACAGGGGACGAGTTTGTAAAACAATTAGCTGGCCAGTAATGGATAGCAGTCACTTATTTCCTCTTTCCTAGTGAGCAGTGGCACATAGGAACAAACACTTTGTTCAAGGGAGGGCAAAGGTGGAACTTGCTGGGAGCAAAGGCTGGAGAGAGCTGTCTTTTTCAGCAATACTTTCTGGCTTACTGCACTGCCCAGCTGAGTAGAACAAAGAGCTGCTCTCTGTACCTAGACCAAAGGAAAAAATACTTTGCAGAATAACTGTGATGATTAGAGAGGTGATTTTTCTTTTTCTGATCCATTTATGCTGGTAAATGCTGTAACATGGATGCAGTTATATCAGCAGAGGAGCGCGGTAGATCCACTGTTTTAAATATTTTATACTAAAATGGCTATTTCACAGTGAAGATGGCATCATATTTAAAGCAGAAAAGCTTTATATTTTGACAAGCCTTATTACATGGCAAAGACAAGAAGTGGGCTGTGATTTCCCATTTAAAATGTGGTCCAGGCTTGTTAAGAAGCTGATAAGGTTTATACACAATAGTTTGTTTTTCAGTCAGAAAACAGATCTTCTATAATAATGAATTCTAATGCTGCATCCTGTACAGTTACAGAAGACTATTGTACTGCCATTTAGAATCCAACCATGCTCTACATGAGCAAGCAGCCTAGAGAGACTCAGTCCGAGTTTTTCAGAAATTGTGGAGTTTGGATGTCCATTTCCCAGAAACATTGAGCATTCACCAGGTGAAAAAATCAGACCCTTTAAGCTTGCCTTAAGCATGCAATGCTATTTCTATCCATGCCTGAGAATCCTAACTCATATTCTCACTTTACTTAGGCTCCAGTACTCATCTGTGATATTGAAAATAACTAGGGATTTAAAAAAAAAAATCATCACTTAAACTCACAATTTTTAGAAAGGCTCCTTATACAAGCTTTGCATTTTAAATTGTAATGGAGGCTTCCTTAAAGACGGAGAGATGGTAGTCTCTTATTAACAACTGATAATTCTCATCGTATTAATATTGTGAAATTATTGGGAGTTTTGCACCACGAGCCTTTGGATCAACAAAACACTATCTGATGCATTTTATGCACAATTTAGTGATGGCCAATGGTTCAGTATTTAGCTGCACTTTTGAAAATATATTTTTAACTGACGATAAATATATCTACAGCATAAATTAAAACAGACAGCCATAGGAAGAGGTGACATCTACCCAGTCACCTGCACAGATGGAGGGAAGTTTGAGTCAGACAGCTGAGATGAAGGAATGCTCATACCCAGTCCTGCTTACTCATTTTGTCATTGGCTTCTCTTGGTTCTGCAGATTCTCTGGACTACTGCATGGAAGCAGCAAAACCAACACGGAAAGTGTCATTCCTTCAGCCCCTCCTCTTGGTATGCCTCTTCAGGAAATAAGTTTACCAGATGTGTTTGTTTAGATCACATTGCTAAATCAAACTTTGACGGACCAGAAATGGTACAGCAGATACTCTCATGCTAGCAGTCAGGAAACCAATTTAGCTTGGATGTATATTAAGTTTGAAGTGCCAAATAATCCATATAATCTTCAAAACATTGGTCTAGGCAAGGGGGAATTGTACATATAGAACAACACAGTCTGACTTAGCTAATAATTTTCTCCTAAGGTAGAATTAAAAAGCCCAAGAGAATACCTAAAGGGTTTAACAGACCAGGCTTATGCCTTATGAATGCAAACATCCATCTCGTTTCACATTTACACTGTCTTATTGTAACCCTTGCAACTATGCATTTATCTGATGACATTTAAAACATACTATTTTTACTATGCAGAAGGTAATAGCTTATGACATTTTTATTGGTTTGATTTAAAATAAAAATATTTTAACTGTGATTATTGCCTAAAGAAAATAAAAAGCTGGTTTAGAGCAGCTTTAAAACATTTAAAACCAATTTCCTGTGTCAGGCCTGCCTGCTTGGGCACCCAGCAGCGAAGCCCAGACTATCTTTCTTGTTGCATTTGGTGCTCAGCCAAGGGAGACTCTCCAGTGCTATCAAACACCAGCTGGACCTGCAGGCACCAGCTCAGGCACACGTAGAGCAATGCAGCACTCGGCAGCTGAGGGTAGTCACTCCTTCTGAATTTCCTTAGGCTGGAGACAGGAGGGGAGAGCGTTCCCTGGACAAGACCCTGAGGAATGGCAAATGCTTTCTGCATTCATTTTTTTCAACTGCTCCCATGTTTGTCTTCCAAAATCTGAAAAGTCAAGGAGCCAATAATGCTCCTTAGAGCAGGACAACTAACCAAGGATTGACGGTGAGAAGGCACAGGCACCCTGGCTGCTCCCCGTGCTGTCAGAGCACTCTCATCCCACTGAGGAGTCGTATGTGGGAAACCTCTGCTCACTTCAGTGTCAAGCAAAGCTCCCAGCCAGATGCTGGGAAGGAATAAGAGATTTCCCTAATTATGACAATCTGGATTAAAACAACATCTTCCAAAAAAGTTATGTCAGTGACAAATAGCAAACTATGGAAACTACTGGAAAATGTCTGGTGACCCATTGACACAATGTTTTCCATTTTTCTCAAGGGAAAAAGAAAAGCCCAATGTAAGTCACTCACTGAACTGCTAGAATTTTACACCACCAGTAGCAAACATTTTAAAACAATTTAATCACAGGATTTCTCTCTTTGGACCATTTGGATTGTGCTTTAGCACAGTAAACATTTTTCCCAACCTGAACGAGGCTAAAGCTAGTTTCTGACCTCCCACAAAGTTCAATGGGTGTATTGTCATCTAATCAATGGGACAGAGTTTTTGTGCAAGACTTTACCTACAGTTCACAACAGCTTTTCTATTCATGTACATCTCCAGACAGAGAGAGAACAGATACCCTTGTATTTGTGAACTCTTGCATGTGATCCCATGCATTTATAAGCAACTGACCTCTTTGTTTCTCTGTATTTTTTGTTCCCCCACACTCTCCCCCAGTAGAGAAAACAGACGGAGTCTATGCATCCATTTTTGTAAATGAACAAGCTGGAATCACATCATCACAGGACTACAGAGTACTTTATGACTACATGGCCCAGGTAACAAAAGGCTTCAAAATAAATATTTCATAGTGTCAGATTTAAGATTTATGATGTTGATCTAAACATCTTTAAAGTGTTAATTCTGTGAAGGAGGTGTTATCTTCACTTTCCAGCACTTAGAGAATTATTGGTCAAGGTCACATGCAGAATCCAAGAATCTCAACTGCCAGTTCTTGGCACACATCACTAGACCATGCTGCCTCAAGATCAAACATAAAGATTTTTTTTGCAAGTGTAATCACTCCTAAGTTAGTGCTGAGCTGTTAAAACCTACTTCTAGAGATACAGGAGACCACAAGCACAAGGAAAACTATTTTTTTAGAGGATCATGGCTAATTGTGCAGTATTGTGCACCCTGAACTTGCATCTCCTGTGAAATGAATAAGGAATACTTTCCTCATTCAGATGGACTCCAGCTGAACCATTACTCTCCCCTAATGGGACTTTCACCATTTAATTACCCATCAGTTTAAAGGCTCCTTTCATTAGCTTTCGATTAGCGAAAGGAGCAGCATCCAGGGGGTCTTAGGTTACAGTGCAGATAGACCCTCACACCAAGGCACCTGCCATCGATAGCCAACATTTAAGTAATGCTAGCATATGACAAAACAGCCAAATAAATTATGAAAACAGAGAAAGGGCTGGAAAGGAGCATTTTCTCTTAGGTATAGCAGCATTCTGACACCTTTTATTATACGTTCTTTGTTCTGCTTTGTTTGAGACACTATTTCATTATTTGCCTGAAATTTCATCCAGGCAGAGCTGAAAGTACCTCACTGTTAATGGCAGGTCCCCTGAGGAGACTGCTGGATCTGTCAGATCCTTACTCCATGAGTTTCCTTAAAAATATGACACACGCAGATTTCCCCTGCTAAGAAAAGAGCCTGTTGCTTCTTTTAGCATATTGAGGCCTCTCACTTTTTGAGTCCATTCTTGGCTCCTCAGGTACATTAAATTTAGATTTAGCTGACACATCAAACATATCTGGAAGCCTCTCTTACCCTGTTTTCTATTTTACTACCCTGTGGGTAGCAAAGTGATTTCCTATGGAAAATAGGACAGCATCACTGAACGGATTGATAGCTGCCTGAGAGATCAGCGATAGCTTACTTGCAACTACTCTGTTTGTCTCAGAGATAGAAGTTACCCATCTCAGGAAGAGTCACTGTACCTCCACTGGTCACCACTGTTCCCTATTAAGAGAACTGAGAGACCTATTTAAGGTCTGGATTAGTAGAGACACTGTTCTCATCTCCCTTGGGAATTAAACTCTGCACTGTTGTATTTAGCAACACCTGCAGACTACAGAAGGGTCATGGTTAGCTGGTTTAGGACAGTCATATTTAACCCTTTCCTGCCTCTCTCAATGACAGAAGGGTCAATTTGCTCAGGAGGAGACACCATGGAGGCTGGGAAAACTTTAAAATCTTAAGGAAATAGCTCAGTAAGTGTATAATCCTGCACTGTCTGGTATTTCAGGCTCATTCCCAACCAGGACGATACTGGTAGACTCTTGATGAAAGGCAGGGTAAAAAAAGCCACCACATACATGCTTGGGTCCTCAGGCTAACCACATTTCCTTTCTCTGTCTCCTTTCAGAACACGGATGAACTGGACATCAGTGAAGGAGACATTGTAGTTGTCATTGAAGAAAATGAGGATGGCTGGTGGACAGCAGAAAGGAATGGGCAGCGAGGCTTTGTGCCAGGGTCTTATCTCAAAAAGCTTTGA
This sequence comes from Podiceps cristatus, assembly GCA_000699545.1. Classification (NCBI taxonomy): domain Eukaryota; kingdom Metazoa; phylum Chordata; class Aves; order Podicipediformes; family Podicipedidae; genus Podiceps; species Podiceps cristatus. The sequence continues at coordinate 22,268 of JMFS01130033.1, read as the reverse complement.
TGAAAGGAAGCCCCAGTCCTCAGACTTGAAAAATATAGCTGAAAACAAACAGCACACAAGGTCCGCTTCAGCTGACCAAGGGCAACCCATAATATTGTCTTCTACAATTACCAGTCAGGACATAACCAACTGGCCATGCTTTCCTCTTCCTTCCTCCTGCCCTATCCCAGCACCTCCTGGCCTACACTGTCTGCAAAAACTGTCTTCACCTCAGAAAGACTAGGACTTTCATTTCTTACCATGTTTCTTCCTACCCTCAGCACAGTGTGCTGCCATTGGTGTCACAGAGCTTGGTGAATCTGGGAGGAAAATCCTGCCCAGAACTTAACTGCACTAAAGGAAAAAGATCAAAGCAGCAAGTGGTGTTTCTCCAGGATGGAGGACCCCCTCCAGCCAGCCTGTGGGCCACCCTGATGGTCACAGCAGCCATGTTCTTGGCCATGGATCCCCTCCTCTGACCGCACAGGCCATGCAAGCATTTTTAACAGTGGGATAGAAAGCATACTCTGAAAGCAGATAGCTTTGATGTTGCAGGGTCTCAGCTATACAAGGCAAGGAAGAAGCCCTCTTTAAGTTCCTTTTAACAGCCCCCATTTAAGTTCCCCTTATAGCACATGGGTAGGGTGGAGAAGGTGAAGAACCTTCCACTATTTTTTGTCAGAGTCACCAATGAAAATATGAAAAACAATGAATGCAGCTAAAGAAGAACACCTGATGGTCTAAGACACATCAGTAGAAAGAAAACATAGGGCATTCCCCATCACGGCCATCTCCTAATACAATGAAATCCATGACTCTGTTTTGCACTGGATTCTGGGGCAGCAAAATAAGGACAGATGATGAGCCCAAGGCTTGCTTTTGCCTTGGTTAGATGGCTTCCCTGACACCTCCCTGGGATTATTCACATTTAAAAAAAAAAAAACAAAACCCAACAACAAAATTACAAATAAGCAAAGCCTCCAGCAGTGCTGCACTGCCCTGATTCCTCTCCTCTGAAGACCAAAGATAAGTGCCAACTACTTACTCAAGCAATCTGCTTACCCATGTCATCAGTGCATTCTCCTTTCAACTTCCCTGTCTATCTGGCTGATCCTCTCTTCCTCTCTGACCACGGGCTTTTCTGTCTCTAACTGCTATCTACAGCCTCTACGCCCCTGGTATTGCTGGCATAGACACGTCCTGGTTCTTTTCCAGGCACTTTTAATGCACTTGTTCTTCAACAAACCCTCTTCAGAATAGTTGCCCTGCACAGTTTCACTGTATTTCATAGATTTCAGCTCTATTAGTCTTTCTAGTTTAGTATTTAAGAACATTTCCAACTGCCACTGTGCTCACCAAGGGATTGATAAATACTTTCTGCTGCTCCTCCCTTTTCAGTATTTTGAGATGGTTAAGAAAAAAAAAAAAAATCAGCAATTTGACCTGAAGCAGAGCGCGCTATTTCTGGGGGCAGAATGACCTTGTTTGCCAAGGTTTCAGGTATTAAAATTAAACCAAGTCAATGAAAATGAATCAAATTACTACCCAAAGGGCATGCAGCAGGGAGGAACTGTTAGCTAAGACACAGCAGGAAAGACAAAGAGAAATCTAGGCAGAAGAAAAAGCCATAATAGTCAATGTAATTATTCCTTAAGTGAAACAGAATGAAGGTCAGAGGCACCTGCAGCACCCTTATTTTAATTTCTTGCTTCAAGAATGGAATAAAAGCTGCTGCAAGCCCTTTTTCTTTAGTTCCCTGCGGTCCTTTGCACAGGCACATTTGTCCTTCCCACACTTCCCTAAGTTATTATGCAGCACATCTACATCAGTGCTGAAGGGCTCTTAGTACCTCACATTAGCACAGGCTCAGAGGAACTGAAGGAACTTGAATGGCATTTAAGGCACTAGGTTATAGCAACAGTAGTGCTTGTTCAGGCTGAAGATGCTAATGACAGGTTTCCGTGACTACATCTGAATTGAACAGCGATAGAAAGAAGGTGCACAAAAGCTTTCAACCAGACCACCACACTGTAAATGGTAGCTGTCAGAGACAACTACAACATTGCTTGTTATGTACAGCATGAAGGGAACCTAACGTATGAGAGATTGAATGTATTTGCTTCTTGAACACTGTCTTCCACAAAGAGAACTGTAATAAACCAACAAATACTTAAATAAATTTAGGTAGGTATTTTGCAGATTATCTTAATTAAAGAGAAAAAAATAAACCATTGAGATGCATCTCCGCTAATTATGTGTGACACATGGATTTTGCTAAGACTCCTCACTTCTCTGGGGGCCCAGATGACTCACACAAGACACTGCAGTACCCAGTCCTGGCTACCACGAAATCCTGTTGCAGATCATCTTTGCTTACATGTACCCCATGGTATACATCACTGACGGACAGCTAGGGGAATGGTGACTGCTGTTTCTACCCTGTGAAATAATTTCGTATTTTTGCTGTTAAACTCAGGAAACTGGTTTCCTTTCTACCTATCTCTTCTTCTGTCGAGTAAATATTGTTGTAAGTGCAAGAGGCTACAGATATTTCAAAATCTACCCAGTGCCACAGCATTTGGGTCCCACATGCTAACTTCAGACTGTTCAGGAAATGAAAAGCAGCAGCAATATTTTCTCATGATTACTCCACTTTACAATGAAGAATTTGGCTGATAAGTAGTTACCAGGCCATATCTAGGCAGTTTGCCCTATCAGGGTGGCAGCACTTGTCAGAAATAGTACAGGGATATCAAGAAATACCCACACCCTCTGAGCACACCCACATTTTAGGTGTCATCCACCCTCCTGTCTGTAAGAAAAGCAGGAAGGTCAAATGTAGGTTACTGCCATAATAATATTGCCTTAATAACGTCTCCTCTCCAGTTTGGTAATGCTTGGGCAACGAAACAGATGCATTCAAGTAATCATTTAATTTTCAGATAAGATGGCAAACTGAAATGGGCCCCTTCCAGTGGGAGGCATTCTTAAAGTAAACTCCAACATTTTTGGTTGAAATTCCTTTTGGACAAACACTTCTGATAAGCTTCTACTTCCATTTTGACTACCATTTTTTGATAAGAAGGTGCCGAGCAACACGTAGGGAACAAAACAAAGTTGTATGTTTCTCAAGTTAACTCTTATTTCATAGCACACTCACAATAAGCAGACTGCTTCCTCACAGGCATTGCTAGTGCTCTGGGTGGGTTCATACACAAGAACCTGTTCCCAGAGAACAAGGAACATGCTTTTGCCAGCTGCTCTGCAAGGAGGGTACCTAATTACCTACCTACAGCCTGTGGCTAGTATGTATTTACAGACGAACTAATTAAAGAGAAGTTACAATAAAATTACTGAGCTGGTTTTGATTTAGTACTGCAGGACTTCAGTTTGCACAACAGACAACAAGTGTTTCACACTGAACAATTTCAGACCTGTTAAGTCTAGAAATTTTGACTAGGTCATAAGAAACAGGCATCATCTATCGATTAAATATGAGCAGCAAGAAAGATTGGGAGTCATTTCCCTCACAAACCACAACAGAACAGAAAGGGACCGAGGTTGACGCTTGCTGCTCTTCTAGATAGATTCTGGATTTGAGGAACATGGCCATGAGATTGCTATGAAAAAGTGTAGTGGTAATCTGTTCTATTATTCCTTTAACCACAACGATTCAAAGGTTGGAAGCAGGCAATCCAGCCCAATAGTATCCTTAAACCAGACTCAAATATGCCCATTAATCTCTTTTACGATGTTATTATTAATCAAGGAGAAGAACAGGAAAACCTTTTTAAGAATAACACTTAGCCAACAACCATATGTAATTAGGAAATGTCTGCAAGAGCAGCATGAGGCCCACCTCTGCACAGAACAGATTTCAGCTGCTGCATATAGCATTAAGAGCCCACAAGCCAGTAGTAAAACTTGGTAAACGTAACATTAGACTAGAAACAGAGAGATTCAGGTAGCCCAGCTCTAGGACAGCCAACACAGTCATTGCTTAAACACAAAGGACCCCCTGCCAAGCTCACAGGTCCATTGCTACAGACAGCTAGCTTCTAGCAGTTTTTACAACTAGTCAGCTGGAAGGAAAAAAAATCAAGCAACAGTAACTCAGCAACAGCAGAAGCATGGTGGCTGTTCGAGGTTTGAAGTGTTTGCCACCTCCTTGAGGATGCTGGCTTGAACTCAGTATTATGAATAACCCTGGCATACTTCAGCCAAAGTGGTGACACATAAGACATAAACAGTAGCAACTTTTACCTTGGATTTCTTCTCGTCTTGCTTCTTCAAGAGGTGCATTCAAGGTCTGAGTCTCCTTTCCAGTGGTAATTTTCTAGGCAAAGACTCACAACTGCAGCTTAGACCTCAATGATTACTGAATAAAGTTTAAGTAGAAGCACATGGATGCCAAGAGATTCATTACAAGCCAGGCATCAGGTGGTGCCTAATAGAAACCTGGTTGGGCATTAAGAAACATCTAACCTCAGCAATGGTGGATAACTAACACACTTTCTTTCCTGGTAGCGTGTAACCTCTTGGCTATGTCATCGCTAGCCAGTTTAACTGTGCAGACTTGGAGAACCCAGGGGACCCTACATCAGTGCTATACACAGTTTTCTGCACTGAAAGGTCACTGTTCACCTTCAGCGTGACTGGCAACAGCTCTGCACAGTAGAGGAACAACTGTACAGGCCGGAAATCAGCCTCTGCTGCTCAATACCATCACTTTTCCCTTGCTTTGTTTTCTCCAGCTTGCAGGGCCGGAGCATCGAAAGCAAGGGCAGTTACCAGCCACACAGCTACCAATACTTCATGTGTCCTCAAAAAGAAACTATGCTCATTGCTAGGGAGCAAGGAGAGCAGGAAAGTGCCCTTAGCTTGGCCTTCACCCTGAGATCCATGTCTCCTTGCTGCCATGGGCACAACCAAGCAGCCAAGCCCCAAAAGTAAAGCAGAGTTGGCTATTACAAAACAAAACTAAAACCAGCAGCATTCACCAGCTTCCTAAACTAATGACAGTACCCATCACAGGTAGGTTTTATAGTGCAGCTGTGATGCATTGGGCACACTCACTGTAGCTGAGGGTTTTGCTCCCCAGGAAGAGGAAGGAGATCAAGCTGTGATGCTAAGTCACATCAGGTTTTTGCAAAGTAAATGGCTGCTAGGGGCCTGCAGGGGCTGGTGGTCTGTTTTTGCAGGGGAAAGGACACTTAGGTGGAGTAACTAGATTTTGGAAGAACAACAGGAATGTGTTCAACAGTGTCCTACTTGTGACTAGGTTATTAACAAAATGACAATGCCCCAACTACTGAGAGAAAGCAGAGAAGGCAAAGAACTTTTAGTCAAACTGTTAGCCATTATCTATTCTTTATCATAAATGATCTAATTTCAATGGCTGGCTCACGTTTGATGAGGGAAGCTCAAAGCCAGTTATCTCCAGATTTGGGCACTCCTGGACCACGCACAGTGCAAATCTGATCTGTTTCAAAAATGGCCAGATAACCTTATTTCCATCAAATTAGCCAGTGCACACAGTACAGTGCTTATCCTGTCCTTCTAGCAGCTGTTAAAGGACAGCTGATACCTGATCTGGCACAAAGCTGCTCGCTGCAACATTAAGAGCACATTTACAGCATATCACTGCTGTGTGCCATGTGGCTGCAGCTTTTCTGTCTTACACAAGGGCCCAAAAGGCAGATTCACTGTGGTGGTGTATTCTGACCAAAAGCACAGACTACGTCTTGCTTTTAGATATAAAACTCTCATAGAAATCACTGAGACTTACCAGCAAAATTGTGAGAAATCAGACTCGACGTCCCTGAAATTTCCAAGAGGAAAGGCCTCCAAAAACACTGGGTGAACAGAACTGGGCTTAGAACATTGCTACCATTTTGTAGCCAGGAGTTTCTACGTTATCATCTTAAAGATAAAGAGGGAACAAAAACCAACCAGAGGGAGAGCGAAGAGGGAACAGATATCCTTTGAAATCAGAAGGAATTTTACTTATCAGGTCTAAAAAAGCCAGTGTTGTACAGACTGAAAACATAAAACAGCACATACAATCCCACCTTGCTGCCCTTACCAGAATGCAACTAAACCACCAAATCAAGGGCAGACATACAAAGAAATAATCAGCATGTTAACTCGTGCAATACTGAATGAACTGTAATTGCATCTGTAGTGCTTTGACTTAAATTCTCTTTGACTTTGAAATTCTGGTATTTGCTGCAGCCCCTGCCTTAGGGTAAATGGACACATAGTACAGCTAAAGAAATTCTAGCCTAAACTTAAATGAAATTTTCTGTTTTGCCCATACCCTTTAATAAATGACTGACTTTGTGAAGCAAAGTCATACCTTATACCTCAGTTTCCCCATGCATCATGGGAAGCTTGCAAAGCACTTTGACATCATGAGCTGAAAATCCTTCTGGCACACTAAATATTTTTGTGATTGTTCAATCCCAGGCTCAGTCTAAACAAGCTAGGTTGGTTGGTGGTCAGATCAATATTTGCAATGGAAAACCTTGTACAAAAGGACAAACTATATTGTGTACACAGTGCTGTTGCTTGTTCTGTAATACAACTGGATGGCTCTTGGGAAGGGAGTTGCAGACAAGAGATAACACCCTCACTCAATGCAGGGAGCGTGTGTGAGAGTTTAGTACATTCCCTTCCACTTTGCAAGGGCACAAGTGTTCAACAGCTGCATCTAAGGAATAATTGTTCTGAAATTTTAAGCCAAAAACAGTCCATGGAGGAACTTCTTGGGAAAATGGTGAACTTTAACCTTCCCAGGATAAGAATGTTAACATACGTGTCAATGAGAAAGTTTTCAATGCACTGATAGACACGAGAAATGCTTTGTCTTTAGAGAAGGGCTGCACAGCCCCTCTTGTGTCTGAACCCTTTGCAAGGAAGGGAGACGTGAGCAACAGTGACTTTGTTCTGCTAAGTGGCAGCTAAAGGTTTTACTACGGTCACTGCTCAATTCAGCAGCCATGGGGGGATTCAAAACCAGAAAGCAGCTCTTATTCTAGGGGTAGAAGGGACTTTGAGAAATGCACCCTCCCTGCTCTGCAGGATCCCGTGCCAGCTTTTTTAACCAGAGCGTTTATCAGCATAGGCCCTAAATTTAACTTACATCAGTCCATGTACTGTATCCTCAACGCACCATTTCTTGACACCAACACCTTTGTTTCCCACCCATGTATACTAACACTACCAGGCTAAAATGGTGTGTTTAAGCTTTTAAAATGGATATTGGATTCACAGCGCAAGAACACTTTGCAGAGTGCTGCACTATCAGCAACAAGCATGCTTCCCAAGGATGTGGCATTCTCCAAGTCCTGGAAGTGCCAGGAACACCTGGTTCTTCTACAGTACGTACCAGGAAATAAAGTCTTGCCTAATGCCTGGCACAGGACTAGCTAATACAGTCTTTGCCAGAGATGACTTATCATTCTCTTATTATTAGTTGAGAGTGTATGAACACTTCCCCTGTTTACTTGACTTACTAGCTGCCTCAGTCAGTGGCAAGCATGACTTAACTTCCTATCTTACTGCTTCCTTTGCCCAGGTGGGGGGAAAAAAAAAAAACAAACAACAAAACAAACAACCAGAACTGTTCAAAACCAGTTTTCTATACAGATTCCTACTTTGGTCTACAAAACAGACCGCTTCTCCATGCCAACTGTCAGTGGTTTGCTTAAGTATTTTATTTGCATGATGAAAATGAATTTCAGTTCTTGTTGCAACCTGATGCTAGCAGAACTCTGACACCACAGTTATCCTGGAAAAAGCTATTCTTTGAAACGGGGCAGGAGTCCATTTGGTGAAAGGGGCTGTTGTCTGAAGTGCCACAGATCCAAGATGAAAGCAAAGCTGTCCATTCTCTAGAGAGTCAACAGGAATAGCTCTGTGGCCCCACACTGCTGTGGCTCACCTGTTACCAGTAGTAACCCATGTTTGCAGGCTTCCCTCTGGCAAAGAGAGAAGAGATTTCAACTCAAAAGCTTTGATATGAAGCACGATCAGTCAGGGGTGCAAGAAGCAGGTGAGAGCAAAAGAAAGAGTGCTGTCTTTTGCCTAGAACTAAAATGTTGAAACTTTGCAGAAGTGCTTCTTCACTTGCTCCAGCAGGATCACTAAGTGAGGTACAGTTAGGTTGCCAGACTCAAGCTCTGATAATCTCACATTTGCGCGGTTCAAGTTCACGTCCAGGTTTGGTCTACAAAACCTGGCCGTGCTATGGATGAACTGCACTCGATGTTCACCTGCAGTGTAAATACATCACACAAAATACAGCTGAACAGCTATCCTAGAGGGGAAACAACAGCTGCCACCAGGCACAGATCCAGCAGAGATTACTGCAGTCACAGGAAGGACTAAGTCAAAGTCACATGCCTGGGCCAAATATGTTTCATGAAAACAACCTGTATCATGAAGGCAACTGCCATAGTGAGGAAGTAAAGAAATAGGCAGGCAAGCCCTGAATCTCATGTCTACCTCTGCTACCCCAGCCACCTGTCCAGCCATTAAACCTGCCTGGGGTGTAACACCAGGAGCAGCTGTACAGCTGTGCCTCCCCAGCACTTCCTTCTCCATCTACTAACAAGTAGTTTGCGATTTAGCCTTATATTTTGAGCACTACTCTTTGTGGTGTGCCTTACAGAAGGAAACGTGACTTGTTGCAGGACAGCCTTGGGGTTTTTTTGCAGATATTCCTTTCACCTGGAAGTAGGGAGAAGGGCAGAGTTTACACCTACTGCTATGCAGGGCACAGGCAAACTCTGACACTGCCCCATGAAATCATATCAACCTAGACTTCCAAAAAGCAGCAGCAACATAATTCTGATATACGCCACTCATTTTGTTCTCTCCTAATCAGTCACAATACTGAACAGTATCACTAAATCTGAGATGGACAAGCAGCAAATCCAAGAAAGACAGCCCGACAATAGAAAAGGAAGATCAGTGCTGAAGCAGTCTAGAAATGTGAGAATGGAATGATATGCAAGACAGTGGGAAAGAGGGTAAGAGTGCCAGCATCTTATCACCCAACCACCAAAATCTTACAAGGGGCCCTCTTCTTGCTATCAAGACAGTTTGTGGTGGTTTTTTTTTGTTTTGGTTTTTTTTTTGGTTTGTTTTTTTTTTGGTTGGGTTTTTTTAACTAACTTTGTTAAATTGAGCTGGTTTGACATTTTTTCCCCCGTTTAATAAGATAAACACACACCCAATCATGCCTTACTATAGTCTGAACGAGATTCTTGAATTCTCGTGAGCCTCATATTAAGCTTGCTGAAAGGCAGTAAAGCATGAGAACACTGCAATGTGCTTAAGTCATTTTAATAACAGAAAGAAGAAACAAAGCTCAATTAAAAAGAACACTCTCAAGGCAATTCTAATCCATCTGCTAAGCAGCTCTGGATGAGGTCGGGCCCACTGCTGTAGGCAAGCTACATGCTTGTATGCTCAACATAGCAAACCCATATTCAATCATTCTTTGAATAATTTCCTGTGCAGTCCTTGCCTCATCAGTAGAAGGCACCAGACCCAGGTGGTTTGGAGGAGAAGCTCCTTCAGCTGTGCAGCTAGGGTGAAGTACACATACCAATAGCTGTTTGCAGCTGGACACTGGAGTACTGTCAGGCAACATACAGAACAGATGCAATCACCCCCTTAAATAAAAACACAAACCCTTCTCCCTCCCCAAATCAGCCAATGTTTTGCTAGTATTAACAGCCTCACTAGCTGAAGTAGTAACTGCTGAAAAGAAGGGGCTAGACTTCATAGCATTATCAGCATTTGACAGTGTAGCAAAACGTTAAAGCATAATCAACGTACTGCAGTGTAACCAGTCCTACAGAGCATATCAAACCTATCAACAGGGTAGCAAAAATTATTTTATTTGTTCCATATTTCCTATACTGTAAGATCTTACTGTAACAGAGCTAAATTTTGGTAGACTCTGCACTATAGAAGATGAGTCGCATCCGATTAAACAGGGAGATAGGAACATCCCACATATTGTATATTCCAAAGAGTTAAAATACACAAACGAAACATCTTGGAAGCAGTCAGCTAAATCTTAAAACTAAGAAATATGACATTTTGCTTGCAAAAGTAGCAGGATTGCCTAATATCCAGCTACAAGATAGACAAGAGGAAATCCAAACAGGAACTGAAAGTGTCAGAAGCCAAGGAAAGAAGAGCTGGAATGAAACTAAGTCATCCCCTGTACCCTAAAAAACACTGGCAGATATGAACCTATTAGAAAGGCCAACATTCCTGTCTAATGCAATCTGAAGCTTACTAATTCTTTCAGTAAGGAGAAAAAAAAAAAGTATCTCCTGATGTATCAACCTTATTTCACTTACTGCCATTTAAGCCCATGATTTTCTTTTTTTCTTTCAACAGTCACAGAAAGCGACCGACCGTCCATGAACAGGTGCAACAAACGACACCTGCATTTTTACAGTCTCTAATGCACAGTAATAGCATCCTCTTGACAAGCAGAACCACCTGTTTTGCTTTCATTGTTTAAAGCTTTTAACAAGACACTGATATATGAAACAGCTAGATAAGCCTCACTTTTGTCATCTGCCTCTAATACCAAACTGTCCCCTTTTCTCTAAGACTCAAGATTAAGAAATTCTTCTCCAGGGTTATACTAGGTCCAAAGACAATTTCAGAAGCCTACCAGATCAGTTCACCGTTTTGGAATTCTAAGCACAATGGATTTATAGCCAATCCAAGGCTTTTAGTACTATTGTAATATTCAGCAATAGCTAACTATACTGAACTAGTAACTAATATTTAAGCTGTCTGGCTTCTAATCACCTTCAGAATTCAGGAAGTCGACATAACTGGAAGTAATGACAGAAGGTATGGTAGTAGAAATCAGTATTATCTCAGTCCCTACATGGGAACTTGTGTATGCCTCCTTTTTCGAGTATGAATCCCACTGTGCTAATTAGCACACAGCAACCCAAGCACATTTACAATACAGGATCATTCAAAGACTAAGTAGTAAAAATCAGTCAGCTGATACTACAGCTGTATTCGTATCTGACTACTAAGGAGTTACCTACCGCTCGTTCCCAGCTTCAGTAAGTCATACAAAATGCAGTGTATTAGATCCTTGCAAGTTCATGGTGGGTTTTTTGTGCAGGTGGGTTTGTTTTTGGTTTTCTTTTTGTTTTGTTTTAAAACATACTACCATAACTCTACCCACACATCTAAGGCCAGTTGATAAATCATGCAAGGCCATCACTGGTTCCTAGAAGCTAATTGGCAATAGTTAAAAGTTCGGTTGGACTTTCTTTAGATTGTGTTTTATACCAAAAAGAGCTGCAAAATACTTATTGAATGGATTCAGAAAAAGCTTCCATATTCCAGCATGAGTTCTCTGCCAGGGTCATCTCAATTTTACTAGTCTGGGATCTTACCAAGTATATCTACAATATGCAATACAACACAATGCAGATAATCCTTAAGTTTGTCAATGCTTCTGATAGTAGATTCTGTTAGCACACTTGCTACCACATCTGTGAATTAATTAATGTCAGACTCCCAGGCGGCCTTTCAGGTTAAACCACATATTGTAGTAAGAATGAAAATCTAAGCCTCAAAGGCATATCATATGAACCCCACCTTTAGAAATTAATATAGAATTCCAAAAGTATACTTCTGCATCAGTGTAACAACTCTAAGAAACTTAAATCCTCCACAAGATATATTTGGCCTTAACAACAGACTGCCCAGATTAGAATTATCTCTTCCTGAGTGATGTTTCTTTGGGTATTTGACAATATTACGTTGCTGTCAAGTTTGACTGAGCATGTCCACTTTGCATAATAAAACACATCAGCAACTAGTAGAAATTCCGAACATTTCTGGCTTCTGCAAAGAATGAAGCAACTGAAGCCATGGAAAGCAAAGCAGTGACGAAGCATCTGAATAACATAAGACACATTAATGCATAATTAAAATACAGCAGTTATAGTATGGCCACTCATTCCCTGCTGTTGAGAGGCAACAGATTCTTCATTAACGTATTCACAAGATGTTAACCTTCCACCAAGTTCAATAAAATTTGTTGTGCTGTGTTTCTCTAGTATTGCTTCTAATAAAGAGAACAAATATGATACAGTTACGCTTCCACCAAACCTTAAAATACAGACCTATTTAAGCAAAGCCGCTTAAAACTGGTACTTTCATCCTCAAGCTTATGCTTCTAGCGTACCAGGACTCCATTTGAACTAATATACTGGAATCTTAAACAGAAAACAAGACACATTTATAGGGAGGATATACAGAGATTTATTTAATCAGGTTTACTATTTACAGTTGAGATCACTTTCACATACTACTTTGCTACTCTACATGGCTACATTGTTTCCAATCCAATTTAAGATCTACAGTGTAACAGTTCACTCAACACATAAAACCGCTCTTCATAGAAAAATGAAATATTTCATTATAGAACAGTAGTGCATACATTATACTCCTGAAAAGCCAGCTTGTATTTTAAACCACTAATGTTTGAAAGATCCAGTCTCTGAAGGTCAAAACTGCAGTCACATGATCCTAAAATTTGAGTTAGTCTTTTCTTTTTACAATTTTATATATATAAAGTGTACTGGACTTCAGTTAAGTGTTTTTTAAAAAGAGACACTGGTGAGGGGCAAGATTAAAATATTTTTCCTCAAATTAAATAGAGCTGGCTTCCTTTCTACAACTTTGGCCAAAAAAGTTCCATGTAGTGAAGGTTTAAGAAATACTCTCTCTATATGCAAGAATCAGCCAGTTAATGCTTAAAGGTTATCTACCAAAGTAGGCACACATCCTTTGACTTTCACATCAACCAAATTACACTTAACTTGCAAATGGTTCTGAAATTAGAAAGTTTACTAGTATACTAAAACATTTAGATACATGAATAGCTGGCTAAAACAGTGAAAGTCACAGGTAATTAATTATATGGGTGCGTAAAGCTGAGTTGTTTTGCCCGTCACCAGTGTACAGTACAGCTGTCCTCACCTGTGAAAGGTGTGCTTTGACTAAGCTTAGGGCAAGAAATCTATCACAGTAGACTTGGCCCATTCACCTTCCACAGAAGTGAGATAAAATTGGACTGTGTGCTCCCATTCTCTTCTAGGCATAGGTTCCTCCAGTGATGAGAAGTTCGTAGGCAGGATCCCGACTTCTCCTACATAGTACTATACAGGCACACAACATGCCCAGAAGCTATAGAGAGAGAAAAAAAAAACAAACACAGAACACAACAAAAAACAAACAAAAACAAAACAAAACACAAAAGAAAACAAGTTGAATACAAAGAAGGTACTTCAAGAGATTTAACCTCAGCACAGAAATATCAGCATGCTTTGAAAGACTAACTGCTCATAAGGCAAATGGCAACAAATGCAGTGTTCTTGAAAATGCTTCATTTCCTGCTGCAAAAAGCAAGGAATTCCAGCCTTATTTTCTTGCAATATTATCTTGGACATCATCCCCACACCCCCCCTTTCTTTTCGGTCAGCCACTTGTACTCTGCCTCAATAGTTCATATGGAAGAAATTACTCATTTTTTTGTGAAAGGTACAGATTTTTTGGTACTGTATCTGGTATGAAAAATCAAAGCAAAATTCAAATGCATTAGCCTCCAATTGTTCTGATGAGAAAGAGCAGAACTTTAGAGTTTTATGAACCTATTTCACAGCCAAAATATCTTTCAAATGCTCAATCCCTGTTAACATGTCATATTAGAAAGCTTATGTCCCATGTGAATTATTCACTTTTAGACATTTTCCTGCTGTTAAAATTCAAAGTACCACGACTCTGCTGGCAAGTTTGCCAGGAATTTAGGGTATGATTACCCAATACGCATTTACAAGACTTAAGTCAGATGAATGTAATCAGGGATGTACGGCATGATATTTTATAGAAGTTGCACGTTTACTGAAGGTTTAATAAGATTACCTACTAAAAAAAAAAAAAAATCAGGTATAGTGTTGTGTTCTATGGCCTACAGTAATTGGCAATAGCTTCTAGTAAAGTAAGAGATTGCATTAATGTGGTCATATGTGTAGAAGTTTATTCACAGATACAAATATTTCAAGAGGCTCCTGTCATAACTCTGGATTATAAATCATCACCCAGAAGGTAAATAAGTTTCAAAAAAAAACCTCACCCAAACAAAAGTCACCTCAAAACCCCCTTGAACAGAAAGCAAGCAAGAATGAAATGAGTGAGCAGAATGCCAAATGTAAAGCCTCTTCACTGATACAGCAAAAATGCAGTGAAAACACAGCACTGGGACAAAAGGAAAATTATTCTTTTTAACAGTCTGGTGCAAACATTGCATGCATAACAAGTTTTAAAACTAAATCATGGTACGTGCAACATAGTACTCTAGTATGAGCTTTTCATTTCCTGGAAAGGAACAAGCTGTAAGGATAAACAGTACTCTTCATCTTGAGTGCATTATCTGCTTTAGCTCTATAGCAGAACCAGGTCAGGTTCAAAAAAGCATATGGAGAGTAACCTGCTGTATGTCTCTACAGCCTTTCTTCAGCACCTTTCTTCACTTTCCACCACTACTACTTGGGTGGTTCCAGTTCACAGATTAACTCCCAAATATACATTTAATTCATGTCAGAGCAAGAGTAAAACAAAACAGAGTTACACAAGAGAATGGCTCTTCATGGGCAGAGCCCTTCTAAGCGAGGAGATAATATCCACAATTAAAAAAAACCCCACTAAATTAGATTTGTGAGATTGAGAGTTTATGGTAGTTAATAGTGGCTATAGAACTCTAAAGATGGCTCACAGCCTGCAGGTACAAAAACTTCATCTTTTCCCTGTTCAAAACAAGGATAAAATAGTGTGCTGTAGAAAAATATCTCTTTTATAGTCATATGCTGTAATTAATTCTCATCATGCATTTCAAATAAATAAAAGTAATTCCATCACATTTACAGTTATTCACACAAAGATAATCCCGGTCAATGACTCACTCAAGTCAACCAATTTACATAGAGCTGTGTAAAATCTGAAACAATCAGATACTGTAATAAGAACTCACGTAATCAACTTCTGAGTTACTATTTAAACCATTTATATCCTTTAGAAGGCCAGTGAGCATATTCCTAGAATTCACTGTCAACACACAAGTAATCCCCATATTTCAACGTTCTCTACAGAAATTCAGTATGTCATATTTTTAAAATATACTAGGACTCTCAAACTTATATTTCTAAGGCACTTGATTATGCTTCTCTTCAGTTGCTACTTAACATCATGAACAAAAAATATTTCAGAAGCCTGTGTTAAGAAAGGATCTAGGCATATTCCCCCCCCCCCCCCCCCCCCCGCTTCTTCAACTTTCCAAAAAGTTTATAGACACAGTCAGAAGTGGCTTTTGTGTGTGTGTGTGTGTGGGGGGGGTGGTGGTGGTGGGTGTTATTTACCTGCTAGCACTTAACTATATTCAGTTTGCTTTCATCAAACCTGTTTTTGTTTGGGGTTTGGTTTTGTTTTGGTTTTGTGTTTTGTTTTTTTTTTTTTTTTCTCCTTTTCTTGTTTTGGTGGGGGGGTTTTGGTACAAAAAAAGCACTCACTGGCTGTATATATATGCCAAGCTTTGTACCTTGTAAATGATCATTAGCTACAAAAGCTATCTAAGAATGAACTTTGCAGCTAATCGAGCAGCACTTCTACCACACTGCAACACCTTTGTCCCTTCAGTTTGCCTCCTATTTATTAATTGCTAGTTCTGTGTTGTCACTTTGGTAAAGATCAAGGAATTATTGCACCCTGAAAGATCCCCATGGTAACTAAAACATGAACCTACCAAAAATTACTTCTATGCAGAATAGACTAAGCTTTCCACGAATTCCAAGCCTTTCAAAAACTCTCCTCTTCTCAGTCTTTTCATTTTAACTTTAAATTCAATGTAAGCATTAGAAGTAATGAACTCTGGACAGATTTATTGCATAACTCACAAAATAACTGAGTTCAGAGTGAACTCTATGCAGCGTGCATAGGAAAGGTAGTCAAATTCACCAAAAGGTAAGAAAAACATAATTACTCCTCTAAGCTTACAAGATGTGACCTAGGTTACAGGCCAATTGCTAAAATTCACAGTCTTACCTCCATTTCAATTAGCCCACATACTGTTTTACTGAGATCGGGCTAAATATATAACTTTAATTCTGTATTACAAATAAGAGGATGTCACAACTTATGTTTTAAGTTGCTTGATATAAGTAATAGAACAGTTTGAATACTGTTTGGTATCAACTTGACTGAAACAAATGTCTTTTAAAAGCATGTGAATTTACAGCCATTTGAACTGTGGATACAAAGATACAAGATACAAGAATACGACCTCTGACAGGCTTAAACTTGATTGCCATTCAGGATAGAGATAGAAATTTCAAGGTTATTCCCAAACACCCTGTATTCTATATTTATCTTTATTCTATTCATTTTCTAAACAGGTATCGCATAACTTGTTTTAACTTTAAGCAGAAAGATTTCAAAACACTCTACTGCCGTACTAGCAAAGAAATTTCTCCCATGTTCTTAGTTTCTTGACAATTGTTTATACAGTATGTACTTTCTGCCAATAACTTGATTACTGACATGTGGAAACAAATCAAAGAGCACCCACTGCAGAAGGGATTCAACTAACATGCTTGCCTAGAATTGATGAGCCGGAAATAACAGAGGAACGCAAGTAGCCACAATTCCACTGCAAGCACATGTCAGAAATTCTGGCCCAATCCCAGAGAGGATTATAACTGTGCTGTACTTTGGGGCAGGTCTGTTAATCAACCTGTAAACTCCAAAGCTATGAATAATGCCTCCTCTTGGGATTCAGCTCACTCGGCCTCATAACATTCTGCCCCCACCCCCCCCAATAAAAAAATCTGCCACAGTAGCAATGGTTCTGGTAAATACCTTTATTTACATTACACAAATATATTGCTGAAGCAGACTAAATATTGGTTTAACAGTTAAAGTTTCAAGAATGGCAATTAAACAAATACCTTCCCTCAGAAGACTGAACACAGATCTCACCAAATTTTAAGTTCCCTAGCTGAAGTACTCTGGTTCTAGACAGTTCAACAATATTACTGTATATAGCGTTACCTATGGGTATATCCTTGTAGCACTGAAATAGAAATTTAACTGTATTTTCACAAGACTGGTTGCAAAAGACTATTGGCCTTCAAACATACAATACAGCTCAAAAGCTGCTTTTGAAAACAAAAGTGCCTAAACCACCTGGCTCAACAGGTACAATGTTTTCTGAATTCAAATACTATTAAGGGCACAAAAATAACTTTAAAGTTATTCTTCATGTCTGTTGGGATTTAGAATATGTACTACATTTCTCAGAGGCCACAACTTTGGCACAGACTGAAAATAATGTGATTAATGTATTAAGCCTGCCAAACTGCCGAGCATCCAAAACTCCAATTTTACAGATACATTTAAAAGACAGTCCTAGTATTTTTAAAAACATTTAAATAAATACGGAGATACATATTAGTCTATTGCCTCAGTTACTTTTTATGACCAGGGTAACCATAACAATTGAGGTTCGTGTGAGAGACTGCCTGTGCTCAATTTTTAAGTAGGCAGTGTGTCCAGTTTAATTTTTTTTTTCTCCCCTTAAGTCCACAAACCAAGAAGTCTTCAAGACACAATGCAAAGCTCAGTAGCTCAGTTGAACAAGAGCAGAGTATGCTATCAAAAACCCTGGTGTATCTCCTGGGAGGTCTTGACATTATTTGTATGGCATGAAGCATAGTTAAGCTGATGTACCTCTAAAATGGCATAAAGTATGGGCTATCTGCTTTAAAAGTTGGAAATTAAATACAAGGTAAATTCTTCAAGTATTAAATGCCATCAGAGCACATTTGTGATACTTAGATAATTAGTCTTCAAGAAGTAATTTACCCTTTACATCCTAGTAGAATACTGCACATTGACTGCTCACCTACCTTCAAATCTAATAGAATAAACATCCACATAGCAGTAGTTTTTAGACCATGCATAGTTGAGAAGTTCTGTGTTACAGTGTTCAGATCCTTTTGACCGATGGCCATTTATCCCTCAAACCAAGCAGGGTCTAATGCTGTCATCATCCTGTAGTAACCTGGACAGCAGTTTAGAATTTCATTTGAGAAAAAGTTTACAGCTAAAGAATATTCTCTTACCTGAATAGCAGCAAAAGCTAGTGCTGCCCAGATGACGTACATCATGATCTCCTGAAGCTTCTTTACAACCAGAGCCTCACACCCCTGAAACAAATAGACTACTTATATATCCATCTGGCAACTGCACACCAAAAAAAAAAAACCAAACAACCCAACCTGAACCCAAAAAGCATCAAACAGGACAGAAAGATAATCCAAACACTAAACCAGTTGTTACTTAGTGTATCACAGATGAAGAGGATAGAGAGTTTTTTCCCTCTCTAGAAACCATATTTATTTCCTCTTAAAGAAAATACACCCAAGACTTCATGCTCCCACTAGAAAGAAAATTAAATGATTGTCAACAAAAGTACACGGCTACATAAATTCACACTTTGGCTGTCTTACCTCAGAATAAAGGTCCATTGGGCGGGACAAACTGCCAGTACAATTACTGAGGGCTGCTTTGCAACAGCTGAGTGGCACACTGTTATTTTTAGTTTGTTTGAACCAGACAGTATTCTCCCAGTCTGAATAGTTATGGATCCCACAGCATCGCAGCTGAAAAAAAAACACACAGAAAAAGAGCCAATGCACTTATCAGTCAAGAAGTTGCATGAGACAGCAATTCTAATTGCAACACCATGAACTCAAACATAGTAAGATTAGGCTACCTTTGTTGCTTGGGTAACAAAAATTACTTGACAGTTACTTAAGCAAATCATAGATTGAGTGTATTGTAAAGGGGCCTTATAGCCTTAAATCATTTAAAAGACTCCTTATAAAATACAGACTTGAAATTCCAGTTCTTAGGGGACATTTGACAATCCACTTTTCCCTCATGCATCCAAGACAAGACAAAAAGCTTTATTTCTGTCTTATAACAGCTCTATCCTCAAAGCTTATAACAGATACTTGAAAAACACTTTACTTTCTGGACATAGTTTTGGCATGAACCAGGGTTTGTTCTTCTTGCAGAACTACAGTGCAGAATTAAAGTTCTTTTTAGATAGTCACATACCTATGCAACCATGGAGAAAGCCTTCAGGAATTAACTAATTAAAAGTAGATACAGTTCTATTCTCCTAGGAGCTCATACTCTACTGCAGCCCTTGAAGTTTTCTTGTGTACAGTGCAGCCTCAAACAGAGGTACTACCCTAAGTGTCAATTTACCAGCTTCTTGTCTTTTTTCCCTTTCAGGAGGGATTTTAACCAAGGTATTAATTAGCAGTATGACTGACTTAAATGCATTAGACATTTAATATGTAAATATTAGACTCCTTTTTCATTGATGCAATTATAAGAATGTTGAAAGCTCCTGAATCTCCCTTAAGTCTGATTGGTTCTTTTAGCCTGAAATCCAGAAGCTTGCAACATTAGCTTTCAGCTAGAATCAAGAACACTCTTTCCCCCCAGCACATTCTAGATAAATCTGTGCAGAAATGTTCCATTGCAGAAAAAAATACGCGAGTACTAAATACTTGAATCCAAACACTGATTCACAGGCAGCCAATTTCACACAATGCATCTCCCCATCAACAATGCCATAATTCTACTAATTTTAACCAAGTTATGCTATTTAATGACCAACTGGCTCTTTTCTAGATTCGTCAGAATGGAGGAAGGTATGCTAAACAAGTAGCAGAGCAATGCAGCATCTGTCTTTTAAGGACAGAAGAGTTCCCATGTGTCTCAGTCTCACCTGCCTCTGTACATAGTCAATAGCACGACTGGCTGCATCAGGGTTTGTCCCATTGTATCCATTGTATACTTTCCGAATGCTGTGATCAACTTCATCCTCCACCTGTGAAGTATTAGGAAAGCATCTGTATTAGCACACCAACAGACCTAGCACAGGTCTAGGTAAAATTACTTCACATCTAATTATAGCAATTTGGGAAACCAAGGTAACCCCCAACTAACTGAAATTAGCACATTTGGGTGGTACAGCTGTTTAAAATTCTAACTTGACTCTTGCAAAGATGTTGCTAGCTTGCAGCTAATGGACAAGAAAAAAACCAAGCATCTATCTTCCATAAGACTTTAGACAAAGTAGCTGTGCAATGTATCTCAGAAAAGAAATTGCTTTCATTATGACACTGTGGGAGACATTCCATGAAGTTAAGGACTCTCCATAAGAGCATGCCTTTCTACTTCATACTCCTCCTTCAAAGATCCAAACCAAAACCAGTATAAACATCTGGGCTAACTTGCTCCCTTTGGGACCACAAGGATATATGAGTAAGCCACACCACCTGCTCCTCCCCTTCTGATTGAAGCACAGGTAAATTCTCAAAGACGAGGTCTTTTGGCTGACTATTCTAACCTACAGTGACCAAGCTCTGTTCGGTCCCCCCACACATCCCGAGAAACACTGATGGCAGTACATTGTACATAGCAACAGCTACTGGAATAGCTCCTAAAGCTGCTGCAGATGAGTCAGGCTGCTAAAGATACTGTCAAGTGCATGTGTTAGAAACGTATACTACCCAAGAGTCATCACTTGTCCCCCAAAAGGCATCTCATAACACCCATTTTGGGGGAAATATTACTGGAACCTTTTAAGTTTTACTGTAAAGTGCTACTTAAATGCACAGAAAGTTTGGTGTAGCTAAACATTTGTACATTAGTAAGATCAACTCTGAACTGATTTTTTCCTATCACATTCAACAGGAATTACATGCAAGGAATGGAATCTTAAAGCTGAGCATTAACTACACATGTATATTCCTTAGATTTACAAGTTACAGTAGGAAGGTCTTGCCAACACATAAATGCTTTAAGGGAAGAATCTTCTGCAGCAATAGCACAAGCTTTGCTCCCCTCCACCCAACAACGCTGCTTGTCTTTACAAGTAAATCTGTATCAAAAGAGATTTTTATATAAAAGTCAATTAAGCCTGTACAGGCAACTTGTTTCAGACTAGCTTAAAATCAATTGTTTGATGACTTAGCTAATGTGATTTACAACTCTGATTCATATAACAAAACAGCTGTTCAATTTGTCATATAGGTTTTAAAATCATTTATTTCAGTGCTTGCTTGTATATCACTTGGCTTATGGTTCAATTAGGCAACATTATACCCCAAAAGCCACACAAATGACATACAATGCAAACAGAAGTCACTGGCTTTAGCTACCTGGCACGTTTTATGAAAAATTAAGAGACTGATCTACTCCGCCCAGGGGAAAAAAAGCCAGTAAGTCCTCAACCAACTGACAGCCTGTTTAATCCCTACTGCCATTTACAAAAAAACTCACTTCTAATGATTAGGACCAATGCTAGCAGATTCTGCAGCAGGTCAGTATCACAGTATGACCTAGGCATGCTTCACATTGTTTTGAAGGAAGACTCTGAACTGGATCCACACACACAGGTTGCACACAAAGGCATGTTGAAAAATTGATTTTAAGATCAGTCACTGTATCTTAAAAGGGTACAACGCCTCTTTCTTTAGACAACATTATACTCAGTCTCAACATTATAATTTGTACCGAGTTTTGCTGAACAAAGGTGATGACTTCAATCTTTCCTTTTGTTTAGGAAGTTTTGTTTGAAAGTTTGTACAGTTAACACTTGTCCTGGTTTCAGTCAGGACAGAGCTAGTATTGTTCTTAGCAGCTATTGTGTTTTGGATTTAATGTATGCAAAAGGCTGATAAGATGCTGCTGTTTATTGCTGCTGAGGGATCAAGGACATTTTGCAGTTTCCCAAGTTTTGCTGATGTGCAGGTGCAAAAACATGGAAGGGGCACAGCCCCTAGTTGATCTAAAGTGGCCAAAGAGAGTATTCCATACTGTAGACGTTATACCTGGTATAAGTGAGGGCTGGCCATTGCCCCATAACTCTATCTCCTTGATCAGTTTGCTTTCTGTTCATGTTCCCTTCTTGTTACCTTATTTTTGTTTTATTTCGTTCGGGCCTGTTTGTTTGGCTGTGTGTTCCCTTGCGCTCTCTCTGGAGCTTGCTGTTCTGGGAGAGCTGTAGGGGAATATCCCTGCTCCCTGACTGCTACTCAGGACAGGCTGTATCAGTCACTGGGTGGCGAGAAATTGTGCATTGTTCATTT
>KL287649.1:52742-79521 GCA_000699545.1 Podiceps cristatus | reverse complement strand
CCCCCCCAAAAAAAAAAACCCAACACAAAAACCAAAAAAGTTTCCCATATTTAGTTCATTTAGGAATGGAAAACAAGAGGAATGAAAGACCTGTGGTGGTTTTGTGTACAGAAGGATGAGAAAACTAAAAGTAAGGGAGAGAACAGATGTGACAGGAATACCTTAGATTTCCGTATGAAATCCAATATTTAGTCATGATCTTGAACAGGAGAAAGCATAAGTTAGGATGAAGTCCAGAAGATCAGTGTGTGATTATTCTTTGCCAGACAAGACTGAGACATTTGAGAGATCTATATGAGAAAGGAGGTTTGGCATTCGTAAATGCAAGGTCAAACAGTGGAGGGGAACATTTACATTGTATGGCTTAAATGATGTATAGTTAGGAAGCCTACCTGGACCTCTTAGTAGGTAGCTCAGTGGAAACCTCTGCTCAGGGCACAAATGTGATTTGCAAGTTTCGAAAGATATACAGTGTAGTGACAATCGGTTTAATGTCTCTTCTGTAAAACCATCTGGAAGAGTACATGGTACTAACTGCCTTGTGTAAAGAAACATATATTGAAGAATTTTAGGTAATTCAGAGCATGAGAATAGGAACCCTTTACTGTAAGATGTTCAATGCTGTATATGGAAACTTATAAAACGGTGAATGGTGTGAGAAGATGAATTGGATGTTTTTCTTTCTTTTTATACAAGAAAAAGAGAGTGGATAGCCATTGCATTTGAAGTGTAATAAATATCAAACCAACAGAAACAAATATTTTCAGACACAATCTTATATTTCATGGGAAGAAACAGGGTTGTTGAGGACATAAAAAGACAATAAGTGTCCTATTGGGTCAGTGCTGGTCATCTAACCCAGTGTTATGTGTCAATAAGATGCTGTTGAGGGACAGCACACATCATATGACCAATTTTTGATGTCTATTTTCTCATAGTTTACATATCCAAACCTGTTGTTAGTGTTGTTAGAGGATACTTACTATTGAGTTCTTTTAGTATGTATGAATGGATCTGTTATCCTTGAATAATTAATTTTTAACATGCTGACACTATTTACCTCCTAATCTGTCTCTCAAATTCCAGAAGAGCACCTGCTGTGTAAACAATGACTTTCTTTACTTGCTTTAATCAACCTCCTATTAGTTTTAACAAGTGCCTTCTAATCTAAGGATTGCAGGATTTGGTGAACAAAGCTCAACATCCACTGCCTTCATGATTTCAGAAACCTTAACCATCTCTCCCTCAGCCTCCTCCCTGCAGACCAAGGAATGTAAGCCTTTTAGGTCCCTCCCTCCTAATATGGCAGTTACTCCTTCCCCTTGTTCAGTTCAGTTGCCCTTCTCTGTACCTTCCCCACCTCCATCCACTGTGTCTTCCTTGAGATGACCAGAGCTGCACACTGCACTTGGTGCACCAGGGCTCAATGCTGCTTTCTGGGCTTCTTAAAACTCCTTCCAAGCAATACCCAGCTTTTTTTGTGGCCTCTTTGGCTGCCACTGCACAATGGGTGTATGGTTTTGCAGCACTGTTAGTGGTGGCCTCAAGTTTTCTGCTGTCAGCTGGAATTGTAAAGTCCAGCTTTAGGTTATGGTGCCTAGAGACACTACTACACATTCATGTACACTGAAGCTTGTTCATCATCTTTCTGCCTAGTTTCTCAGCTTTTGGAGGTCCTTCTGGAGTTCCTCCTTGTTAGCTGCAGCATTTGATTTGGAAAGGTTGGCTCCTCTCCCTCTTCCCTTTTCTAGGTCAATGACGAGGATGTTGATCAAGACTGGTATCTAGGGGACTCCACTGTTGACTTGCTTTTATCCTGTACAGCAATGGTTAAGCTCTAGTATTTGCTTTAGATCCTTTGATTATTTGTTTTAGATCCTTTGATTGGCATTCAGTCCAGAACTGGATGTTTCCTCCTAATAAATGTCTATTGAAATTTATTTTTTTAATAACTTTGAAGGTTTTTTGGAAATTCATGGAATCCCCTTAATTCACATGTTGTTAGGCATTCTTGTATAGTATTAGTTTTTAGAACTGTCTGGATTTCCCCTTACAGAAACCATCCTTGAACTTTCATAACAAACTATATTTATCCATTTGCTCAGTTATCTTATTTGTTATAGGTGTTATCTTACCAGAGATGAAATTCAGACTTACCAATATGAGTCCCTTCTAGACCCCTTCTGTGAAAGGGAGTGTGGCCAGCAGGTCGAGGGAGGGGATTCTGCCCCTCTACTCTGCTCTGGTGAGACCCCACCTGGAGTGCTGCGTCCAGCTCTGGAGCCCTCAGCACAAGAAGGACATGGAGCTGTTGGAGCGGGTCCAGAGGAGGCTACAAGAATGATGCGAGGGCTGGAGCAGCTCTGCTGTGAGGACAGGCTGAGAGAGTTGGGCTTGTTCAGCCTGGAGAAGAGAAGGCTGCGGGGAGACCTGATTGCGGCCTTCCAGTACTTAAAGGGGGCCTATAGGAAAGAGGGGGAGAATCTTTTCAGTAGGGACAGTGGTGAGAGGACAAGGGGTAATGGTTTTAGATGGAAACAAGGTAGGTTTAGGCTGGATATAAGGAGGAAATTCTTTACAATGAGGGTGGTGAAGCACTGGAAGGGGTGGCTCAGTGAGGTGGTGGAGGCCCCATCCCTGGAAACCTTCAAGCCCAGGTTGGATGGGGCTCTGAGCAACCTGATCTGGGTAATGGTGTCCCTGCTCACTGCAGGGGGCTTGTGCTAGATGGGCTCTGGGGGTCCCTTCCAACCCAAAACATTCTATGATGCTATGATTCTTGGGAAAAGACCAGTCCCCTGGCATGGTGAATGTGATGCAAGTTTATATAACAAGGGCAAAAGCACAAAATTATTCACTCGGTGGTGTTATTTTGTGAAAGCAGATCATCCTAATTATTTTGGAAGGAGCAGTCGGCTGTATATTTCCTCATTTTCCTGATTTCAACGATGGTTAATTCTAAGCAGCTTTGTGTGCCCTCGCTGGACTTGATGGTCCCTTGCTCTGATATAAACTGGTCATTTCTGTATTTCTTTATTCTGCAGACCAGTCAGAGGAAAAGAGGGTAACATGGAAGTTCAATGTGAATGTCAATACTTTTTGTGATTTCTCAGAGAAGAATTTAAGAGAAATTCTTCATTAGAATAAAGAAATGAAATATAACTCTATATGACTGTAGATTTGTTTATTTTACTGCTTTTGAGCTTTTGTCAAGGTTTTGTTCCCCTTTTTCATATTTTTTTTATTAATCTCAGGAAAGTACAAGGTTTTTCATATTTCTGTCTCTGCTGTTAAGTACAAGAAAAACCACTCAACAGCTCTCCTTAAAGAACTGCTGTTGTTGTGTCTGTACATGAGGCACAGGAAGCTTAGTTGGGATTACATTCTTTTCCAGTCTATTCATTTTTTTTTTCCCTTGGGAAGCTTAGACTCAGGCTTTTATGACACCGATACAGCACTAAGTGATATAAGGGGAATTTTCCTCCTAACATTAATCCAGCTGTAATGATAGAGGAGCCTGTGTTGGCATTTACAGCAGTGCCTTGTCCCTTGCAGGTTCTGGTGTTCACTGGCTCCCTTTCTCTTTGTACTTAAATCTTCTATTTTTAGGAATATTTCTCTGTACAAAAACTCTGAAATTGGACTTACTGCACCATTTGGACAGCCCCCACCTTTCAGTTTGGTAGAATCAAATGCAACTTTCATTGTCTTCTTTGTAATTCTCTGTTGGAGGAATGTTTTAATATATTAAATGGTAATTTCTGTCTGTTCTCATTCTTCTATCACACATCCATATAAATAATAATATCAATTAAAATATCTAGAAGTTAACCAAGCTTACTCTACAGTATCCTTGTATTGAAAAGGAAAAAAAGGAGAATCTGCTGTATTAAAAGATACCCAAAATATAACAGTTTTATAGGCAGATTTTTCTTAGCTTTTCCAAACAGTACTTAATTATTTTTAAATACACATTTAGCAGAAGACCTTTGACTAAAAGTCAGTGTTTCCAAGTATGATGGATATTTATATATTGCTCCTTGAAACAGAACTATTCCTATTTATATGACCAGACTGTGTACAGTGGCCATGTTATTCAAGTACACACTCAGAAATATTCAGCTAAATTTGCTGTCAGTTACATCAGTGCACTTTAGAAACAACCAGGGGGGAAAAAACACCCCATCATTGTACATACTTGAGTTTTGCACTGGTGTAAGTGAAATGAAAAATCTGTCCCTGGAAAGCTTTAATATTCAAAATGAGCACTCAGTGAATACCGAGCACGTAATTAAATTCCAAGTTCGTATGAGTGCTCTGGATTTCAGTGCGTAGGGTAAACTATCATCTACTGATCTACTGGTCAAAAGTGTATCCAAACAGAAAAAGATTTTCTTGCATCATTGAGACCATTGCCTGATCCCAAGTATCTTGACAGAAATGCAGGCATACATGTTTTCCTTTCGTGATGTGCAGTGGTCTAATAGGAAAGAAGTAATACTTAGGTATTTCACTCTAAACAAAACCCTTAAAGCAAGCTCTCAGGAGTGGTTAGCTGTTTGAAGTGTTGGTTCAGCCTCTACTGGTGAGCCTTCAAAACCACAAAAAAAGTCACCTCCTAAATATTATTTTCTTCCAAATTTTATAGTCAACTTTGAAACCTGAGATTTTTCTCAAAGAAAATTTCAAAAGGGCTCTTTGGTTCAAATCACCATTGAAGCCGATGTAAGTCTAACTGGTCTACATAGTGAGGAAGACTTGCAGGTTAAACATTTAGTTTAAGCTTAGCTGGTCTTGACATTTCTGCTATATTGCACAGAAACACACTAAAATTGAAAAGCAAACAACACTGGGGCTACACACTGAATCATGCTGTTTTCTGATGTATAACATAAAATCTTGGTTGTCCATGGAAAAGCTGGTATGTGGTCCCCATTCTACTTCATAGCTTTATGTATCTCAGAAGTCCTTCATATTTTTTTTTCTTTTCATGGCAGATGCAGGAAAGAAAGGCTCACCACCTCTTTGAAACTGTTTCTCCTTCTTCCTAAAAGCTCTCAGAGCCGTTGATCATGGCATTTGAACACAGAATTACAATGTAATTATCTCAGTAATAGCCTCAGTGAAAATCATGGTGCTTTCAATATTGACACAGATCATAAATGAGTGGAGTAAGAACATCCAAAGCAGTATTAGGTCAAGGATGATCTTTCATTTTTAGTTATCTCTTCCCATCCCCCAGGAATTCTATAAATCTCAGAATCTTTAGGGTTTGGAGGCCAAATTGCTTTGGCTGGAGTGAGACCTTTGAAATAGCTTGGACTGATTGTGTGATGGTAATTTGTATCAATCTACTTCTACATGTTTAAGTTATAACTGTTTTTTGGATTCTCTATGCAAGTATGAAATGGTAAGCAATTCAGACTGGAAAAGTATGTTTCATTAAAGTAATTGGTTTTGCTTTTCAAGTGGTATCCAGTGGCAGAGTTGCAGATATAAATTTGCAACTTGGTGCTTCATCATAGATACTCATGATTTGCTTTTTGCACTTGTCCTGTGTGTTTCACCTACAATCTGCTGTGACTTTGCAGAGAACAGGCACTTCCTTCTGTGTACGCAGAATTGAGGGCAGTACTTGGGTGGTGAATAGGGACCTCGAATTCATTGATTGGACAGTCTCTTCAACGAACTTAATACAAATCTCTAAGAACTGCATCCTTTTTTATTTCTGAATATTGTAAAGGAGTTGTCATGAATGGACACAGGCCATACTGGCAACTGGAAGAAGTCTTTTTGGTGATGACTAGATTGTTTGCTTGTAAGCTTAGAGAGTTGAGTTTTCACATAAACTACTGTCAATGTGATTTTTGAAACAGTACTTATTGGACTAGTTGCCTATGTTTTTTTTCCCTGCCAGGACTAATATTTGAGTTTATTTTAATTGTATGTTTTTAATAACTGAATCTAAGCAGTCACTATAGTTGCTCTGAAAACAATGTGCCCTTCCTATAGATGGCCAATCAGGTATTCCTGTGACCACCACTGAAATGGTAAATGTGATGGTACTGTCAACAAGGTAATTCTCTATGAGAACAAAACGATCCCTCCTTCTAATGGCATGCTCTACCCATGCAGTATTAACTAACAAAATGAAAACAAATTTGTCAATAGACTGTAATATCATTAAACTTGAAGACAGCACACTAGTGATGCCTTTTACCCCGGGTGAACTGCATTGAGTGATACAAAGGGAAGAGGTGACAGAATCCTGCTTGTCATATGCTAGTGAGTACGCAAAGCATAAAAACAGTACTTAAAGTGCAATTCAGTGTTTATAATGTTGTCTTTCAATGGAAGTGTCAAATTTTTATTTAAAAATACTGGTTTAACTGGATAGGCCCAAGGATTCCTAATTCTTCAATTACAGAATTTCTCATTTGTTTACCATGCCTTTTAGCTCTTCCTCATGTTCCTCAGAGGAAAAGGTATGGAAGTACTTAAGCACAGTAATAACTTTTTCTTGCATTTGAAGTGACTATGGATAATTCATTCCGTTCAGTTATATCCTGAAACATAAATGCCTTTTTTAAGGTCTGTAGAAAGCAATTATAAAGCTGGTAACTTTGAACTATTGAACTGCATGCCACAGTGCTGTTGCAATGCTAAAAATGAGAATATTAGATTAAATTTTTTCAAGCAGAAAGTTCTAATAACTCAAGTAATAATATTCATTAACTTCTATTTACACCATTTTAATCTGAATCCACATTGTATGTTTGTTTTATTTTTTTCAGAAAACCATTAAAGCCTTGGCCAAATGCGTATTTCACAGTATATGCTAATTCAGATTTGGTATAAATTATGGTTTAATTATCAAAGGTGGCACGCTACTGCACAGCTTGGGTTTATTATGAAGGGGTGGGGCATTAAGTGCTACAGTAAGTTCTTCCTGTGGGGAGTTAGCAATTACAATGCCATGCACTGTAACAGCACAAAAGCAAACACGAGTCTGTCAGTGCTGAGTTGGGCCTATAGAAATGACAGTGGGATGAGGCACCACAGCCTTGCTTCTGCCACTTGATGTTGTGGATGAGGAGGTGACTGACTTTTCAATTAGACCTGGAGATGCTTTCCCTAGTTGCCCAATAAGACTGACAGTCAAATACTAGCCATGGTGATCAGTATGTGCTGTGAGGAAAAAGTGAGTTTACGCGATGACGGAGAAAATCAGTAGGAGAGGCTGTTCAAAACGACAGTTCAAGATTCAGTTCAAGTTCTGCTAGACTTCTGAAGTTGTTGGGTTCTGTGACGGATCTTGTTTCTGTTCAGTGCAAAATGCTCAAATCTCTCCTGGAATGAGTTAAAACCTTTCTGACTGCCAAAGCTGTGGGCATGGTGCCTGGCAGGAAACTCTCTGCTCAGGAACTGATAACAGTGCAGGATTTGTAAAAGAGAAGACAAAAGACTTAAATGCTGCTTTCTTGGCATCCTTTAAGAGAAAACAGCAGGGAAGAGAAGAGCAGCAGTGCAGATGTGAACAGAGATAAGGGTATCCAGGTTAAACCTGCAGCTTCTTTATTAACACGGGAGTGCAGAAGCTGATATGTATATACTGTATAGCTGCATGAAAAGAGTGAGTACCGTGGTACTGAGATGTGATCTTATTAATTTTCCTTTCTTAATAGGTTTGTTAGTACATGGCTCATGCTTTTGTTTGGCTACTCACCACTAGTATTGTCATGGCTTTGGTTGCTCACAGTAATGGAGATTCATGTGGGATAAAGTAAATGAAGCTGCTTTCCATTGCCATTATCATT
Source organism: Podiceps cristatus (assembly GCA_000699545.1). Lineage (NCBI taxonomy): Eukaryota > Metazoa > Chordata > Aves > Podicipediformes > Podicipedidae > Podiceps > Podiceps cristatus. The sequence continues at coordinate 71,704 of KL287649.1, read as the reverse complement.
ATTAAAAAGGCTTTTCAAGGCTTTGCTACAGATCAGCACACCCCTAAAAAGTGATCAAAGAGCAGTATCCAGGAGAATGTATTTCTCCCTTACAGTGTCTGACCAAAGTACTGTTCTATTAACTGCTAACAAAAAAAAAAAAAAAAAAAAAAAAAAAAAAAAATATCCTGGGAATTGTCATTAATAGAACTTCAGCTTAATAATGGTGTTAGAACATACTGTTGTTTCCCTTCCTCCCCCCCTTTTGAATTTTTCTCTACTGGCTTTAGTGAATACGGTTGCTGTGATTACAGCTACAGCCATTTCACTTGGTAGCCACACTTGTTCTGGTTTTCACAGACTCATGGATTTCTTGCACACATGGAGTGGCTTGAAGGCTTCCTTCAGGTTGCGGATGATGTCATTGTCTTGCTTTTATGCAATGCAGGCTACATTTTCATCAGGCGTGACTGCACTGATAAAAGAAATTCTCTGATTTAGACAGTGCTATTTAAAAAAAAAAAAAAAAAAAGGCATACAGCTAGACCCTGGCTAGTTTTTTCAACTATATACCTGATCACCCTGCCTCTAGATTACAATACTCCTCTCAATGTGAAAGGTTTCAGAGTTGTGCCACTTGGTGCTATATTTTTTATTCACCTATTAGGTGTTGTGGTAAAACTTGCTCGCTTCCATTTCATAGTGTGCAATACTAGTTTCGTGTAGTCTACAGTTTCTGAGCAACTGATGCATGGGTGGCTTTGCTACCTCCTATTCCAGTTCTAACACCTTGTGGTGTGTTACATTTCTGTGTGTAAGTGCTTGCTGGTCATTTGTCTAATTAACATTTTCTCATCAAGGGCTAGTGAATACTTTGTTCTTTGTCTATGCCGGTTCAATTCTCATTTTTACTGACTTCTGCTCTGGGTTCAGCCCCATTGATATTGCGTCCTTCAGCATGTCGTCTCCATCTGCAAAAGCAGTCTTTTCCTGTCAAATATACCCAGGTTACTCACCCATTAATTGCCTCAGTGGGTCCCTGATGTCCTTTTATAGAATGTTTTTCTTCATAAGAGGTACTTTGCTTTGGGAAACAATAGGTTTCAAACAGCTCTGCAGCTGTCTGTTTTTTTTGCCCAGTGCATACTGGGAAATAAGCAGCTGTCTGGCTGCAGCTTGCTTACTTGCATCTGCACTGCCAGTGACCAACTTCCTTATTTCAAACTTGATGTATAGCAGATTTCTTGAGTTATTACTCAAGCTATCAATGGATTTTGTCTGTTTGAACAGTTGCTTTTATTATCAGTATATATTATCATAAACTAGACCGTTAACAGTAACAGAAATAAATACAAAAAAGCAGAAATCACCAACCTTTTATTTCAAGACCAAGACTTCTCTAGCTTTGCTACAGAAGAGCAATCGTTTTTATACCTGTCTTTTAGAGACAATGTATCCTGCTGTGCATAACTGTTATGATAGTCACAAATAATAAAGGTAAGAAGATTCTTGCAGCTTGTCTTAAGGGTAACCTGGATCAAACCTTATTTTTGCTTGAAATTGTAAGTAGAAGGGTTGTGTGATGATGTGACTGCAAAAGTGATGTGTATATGATGTCTATGAATTGTCATAGAAGATACGAGAAATGGATATGAGACATCAGGAGAAATCCTGTGGAAAAACAAGCTAGAAGCAAATATTTGTGCTTCAGTGAGACACTTCCGCCATGCTGCTCTGAAATGGCCATTCACGGGGATGAGTCAGTGCCCTGCGTTCCTGCTCTATAACTAGAACGGTTTGTAGAGCTCCAGTTCTAGTAAACCAGTGCCCCTCTGGCATATTCTCCTCCCCCCCTCCCCCCATCTTTTGATATCATGCCTTTATTTTAAGAGTGTGTCAAATTACTCATAAACAGATGTAATTATTTTTCCTCCTAAAGACAGGCTATGTAGTGGTGTTCTATACAGCTGTGTCACTGAAGAACACCCAGATAGACAAAACAATCTCAGCTAAAACAACTCAGTACTGGTAGGTACTTATGGTTAATTCTCCAATTTTGCTAACTTCCCTTGAGGGAAACTGTTCTGGATTGAAAGAGCTGGGAGACTAAATATTAATCCCATTTGTTTTCAGAAATTTCATTGGGTTTCCTGAATCTTAATGGGATGAAGATGGGGAACTAGAGATTAAATGGATGGAAGACTTGGCAATTTGGCTGCACAGTAGTTTTTGCTAGGGTTAAAAGTTGCAGTGGTACAATGGGAAACAATAGCTGAGTATAGAAGAAACTTTGACCTAGAATCCTCCAAAAGTAGCTTTTTAGATGCAAATATATTGGAGAAAAGCAGATGTCAATGGCTTGGTGTTTGATACTCTGTGGAAATGGAGCTGGTGTCCCAATGTGCCAGAAATGATGATCTAAGAAAAAAAAAATATTTGCTGTGACTTGATGTCTTACTAAAAATCTTGGAAGATAAAATGAAGGATTTAAATATGTGAATTTTTATATGCATGAGCATTTTCACTAGTTTCTGTAGGACTGCTTGTTTGACATATCTTTGAAGTTAATAGGTTGTTCCTGTGGAATAAAAGCATGCAGAAGAGCATCCAGGAAAAACTCAGAGAACAGATAGAAAACAAATTATATACCCTGAACAGGCCTGGAAAGAGAATTGGCACAGACAGTAGTACAACCATTGCCCAGTTGCTCTATCCTATGACTTGGAGATTTAGTTTCCAATGCTGTCAGCTGTCTCTCTTTCATGAACGGTATATTCATTTTTGAACAAAGACAATGCCATCTGTGAAACAAACTCAGAAATTTAAGTTCAGTGAGGGAAGACAGAAAAGAAGAATCTGACCTAGAAATGAGAGAATGGAAGCTCATGTCCAAACAGCAAGTTGAGAGGTATTTAGGAGCTGGATGAAGGAGTAAGAACATTCAAAACTCATGTTTCTAATAACTTCATTTTTACTCATTTTACCAAACTGACAAGCTGTGTTATTTTGGCTTGTGAGTTTGGACTATAACACAAACCCAACTTACTCAAGTGGACAATAGCTGTGTTTAGACATACTGAGCATTATGTAGCATTTTTTTAAGCTTCCATTCAATTTACTTAAAATTTAAACTCCTATACGTAGTGTGTCTTCTACCCTGTGGGTTTTCAGAGTGGCACATTTGCTGCCTCTCTCACTCTTTTTCATTTCACCATTTGAGTATGATGATACATATGCCCAGATTTGAACTGGTTTTCACTGGGAAATCATAAAATGAATGACAGACCCCCCAACAGTGCCTTTGCTTTTTCTTGCATTACTCTTTATAATTAAATGCCTAGATACTCTTCTGAATGTGAGCCACAAATGTTTAAGGGATGTTTCTTCCATCCATACAAGCATCTTCCTCATTGATTGCAGAATCATAGTTTTACAGTAAGGAGGGAAAAGTCAGCCTGGTAGACCAATCATGTTTATTGATACGTTGATGCTCATGTAGCTCAACAATACATCTGATTCCATATACTGGTGAGCCACTAAGTTTGAGAATTTAGGATTTAAAGCTAGAGCCTAAACTTGCCATGGTGCTATTGTGTTCATTTCTAGTGGTCTTCTATTTTGCCTTTTTTGTATTGAATTTCACAATTTTTGATGTTTAATTTCTTAAATCTTTTCAGTTGCCAATGCTAAGATGATTCAGGTTTATTTCATTTCTAATATCAAGAACTGTTGGGAGAATAAAACAGGATGTAAGAGTTGTTCTGTGAAACTGTACTAATACGTATTCCTAACTGAATACTCCCAAGCTTTGGTCAAATCTCCGTAAACCTGTGGTTCTGCATTAAAGTTGCACAACAATCTAGTAAGCAGCAGGGATGTTGCTTAGGAAAATATTCTTGTAACAGCTCTTCACTGTCACTCTTATCTCCATCATTTCAAAAGGGCCCTGGCTTTTCCTTTAGAGAGGAGTTGGAGGGTAAACTTGGCAACGTAATCCAATAATATATTGCAATCTTACAACAAAGACTTACTGATAAGTTGTTTCAGGGAACAAAATACTTAGCTTCTAGCTTCTAAACTTCAGATGACAATCAACTATCCTTACAAGCAGCAACATATCTTCCATTTTGAAGAAGCTGAATTTGTTATGCAGCTGGAAGTTTCACAGCCAACAACATGCTTCAGTTTCAAACAGATTATTTTTTCTTAACAAAAAATACTGTTTCTGCTGCTTTATCTTCGTAGTATTTAAAAGTTGAATAGTTATGGTCTGAAAAAATGATTTATCTTTGGGATGAGTTCCACTGATGCAGGAGAGTGGTAACAATAACTGTCATATTATATGTTTTCAGCCTATGAGCTTTCTCTTTTGATGAAGGCCACTGTTCAGCAAAGTGGCTGAGGTAAAGCATACCTCTTAGTTTGAATGATATATTAGACTTCTACATATGCCTGAATACTTAGCTACAAGGTATTACGGTTTTTTTCTGCTATGTAGCTCCAGTGACCTCAAGGATAACAGAGTATCTACGTTAAGTATATGTTTAAAATGCATTAAGCATGATCTTAAGAGTTTGCCAGGCAACAAAATAGGAGTAAGCAAGGCATGTGGTGCTGTGGTTTATTGAGTCCTAATTGTTTCAAATTGTTATTGATCAGACAAAGTAAGGCTCTGCTCTGGTTCTGTTAATAAATATGAGAGACTATGGGTTCAATTGTTAAACAAGCTGCTGAAATGATTCTTGTGAAGTTCAGGTAGAGCAAGGGGTAAGAGAGGAGGTAGGCTGAAAACAACTAAGAGAACTGAATAATTTCTAAGCATGATGGCAAAAGTAAAAAGCATATTGGGGAGCTAGAGGGGAGGGGGGATGACAGTAGGAATCTGACCTTTTGGAGGAATATGTCAGCATAGCTCCACTGACTTCAATGATGCTGAACTATTTTTCCATTGGTTACAGATAGAGATTTATCAGCAGTTGCTAAAATAGTTCAGTTTGCTAAACCACTTTCTTCCTTTCACAAATTATTTGTTTCTGTATGTGTGTTGCTATAAAACACTCCAGGTCAAGTACAATTTAACTTGCCTTTGACTTCAGGTTTGTGTGTCAGGGATATACTTTTCTGTCTTCATGGGGTTTCATGTTAATGAATCTTTAATTTTATATTATTTCTTGGATAACTATTTCTTGAATAGCTAAAACATTGTCGTATTCTTTCTTGAACAATTAAATTGTTCTGTAATATTTTTGCATTGATACATGACCAAGAATCCTCTGCTAACTCAGCCTTAAAACACTAGGACAGTTTATTAGGAATATTGTGGGGTGGTGGAAATATTGTCCAATATTAGAATTAAGTAGGTATTTACTGTTAGAAATAACACTGACATTTCTGCATGGGCGGCTTCAGCTACCCACCTGCAAAGTATCTTGTACAACTCATTAATTCAGAAGCCTTGTCCACCTTGGAAAGAGAAAGGCTTCTCTGAATGGGATTTCAGTATTATTCCAGGGAAGCTAACTTCCCAGTTTAGATACCAGAATAAAGGTGGTCATGCCACTAGCATGATGGGAGAAGAGGGATAGTTGAGAGACAGCATGAGAATGGAGGCTCTGGTGCTTCCCCTGAGAAGCAGTGACAATGGGAGAACATCTCAAATGCATGGAAGGTAAGGAGCAAACAAAAGGAATTAGGAATCTGTGCACAGTTGCAGAGCTACGATCTCATTGGGATTGCAAAGATGTGGACGTATAGCTCGCGTGGCTGAAGTGCTGTAATGGATGGACGCAGGCTCTTTGGGAAAGGCAGTTATGCCTGCTGCTGAGGGGGGGTGGGGGGCAAGTGATTTAGCAGCAACAGATGCAGAGACAGTAAGGCTGAGTTACAGCCACATGAGCATGCTGAGAGATGGATGATGTCCTTGCAAGGCTACTATTGTCTTTGGAATGTGTGGAGATTGGAGGAGTTTCCTGACAACTAGAGGAAGGCAAACACTGGAGAGTATAGAGAAGATGCAGCCAGGCTTGTCCTCAAGGTGCACAGGCAACATACAGAAGTCAGAAAAGGGCAATTCCAAGAAAATACACTAAAAATTCTTTTCACCCTAGAGGTGGTCAACACTGGAACAGGCTGCTCAGAGAGGCTGTGGAGTCTCTATCCTTGGAGATATTCCACTAGATATGGTTCTTGGCAGTCTATTATAGTTGGATCTTACTATAGAAGACTGTTGGACATATGTCCTAAATCATTCTGTGCTTCTGTGATGTGCAGTGGTATGGGCAAATAAAGCTTCACTGTTGATTTTTTTAAATTTTATTTTAAATTAATTATCTAATGATCTTCAGTGTACTCTGTTGTACTTAGACTCCATATACAATCTTTTGAACAAGAGTATTTACGTTTCGTTCTAAAGCTCTTGTTGAATCGAAAGGATTAATGATGGCGATTTAATACTCTCCCATTTAGCTGAACTCAGTAAATCTGTCTCTGGACTGACAAAGTGTCGGAGTGCTAACTATTTTGGGATGGACAGAATGATGACAGCATCGAATCTTTTTTCTTTAATATTGGGGAAGTGTTGAAGAAGTTAAATAGAAAATGCAAATTTATAACTGGATTATTAAAATAATCCACTGTTGATGTGCACATCTACTATCACCCAAATGAAATTTGGAAGTGATTGTAACGGAGGAAAAATGAACTAATGCCAGCGTGCTTTTTGACTTAAAAAACATTCACATTTTACAAACAAGATGACATGAACTTCATTACAGAAAACTAGCATAAGAATGCTTTCATGCATATAAAATTCCTCATATAGCAGTTAGAAGCAAAGCCAAAAAACGGAAATTTAAAAGTTACGCTACCTCACAAAGTGGGTCATCAAACTATTACCATGCCAGATCTTCCAGCCATTGGTGGGTAGGGGATTAAAATGGCAAATATTAGAGTGACTTCATTTTAATAATAGGGACATCAAATAAGGTTGAGGGAACAAATTCAGAATCAAGGAGAACAAGCAAAACTGTCAGCTGTCTTCTGACCGTTATTTAAAAATTAATCTATTTTAGATGGAGTTTTTTATAAACTCGCTACCAGAATATTTAGTCAACAAGCAAATCCTTAATGGTAACTGTAATACATTAATGGATCCTTTGCTGGCTAAAATAGATTTAGAATGGACTATTGTCATTGCATATATTTTTAGAATGAAAAGAATGTGTGAAGGTGTGGGATTTTTTTTACAGATGCCATGGTGTTTGAAAAGCAGTTGTTTTATTTCTGTGATTAGTTTTTTTGTCAGTTTACTTGACTAGTTATATATGTGCATAGTTGTGTAGTGCAGATGAAGTGCAATATGTTCACAATGTAATGGCAAGAAACTCATACCAATGTAAGGCTTGCATTGGTTTAAAATTAGAGGAAAAGCTATTTTAAGTTTTTCTGTGTTAGAGTTGTTTTGTTTATTTCGGTATAATATGAATTGCTAGTCTTTGAAACAGCAGTTGTTGCTGATTACTGACATAAATACTACCTTCAGAAAATGTGTCTTTTTTTCCCAAAGTACAAGAAAGATGTTTTAAAATAATAATTACATAGATCAGAAAGACAAGTGCATATTTTTCTCCCAACGTAAAGCCATAGGAAAGTAATGGTGAACTCAAAAATCAGCACTCAAAAGGGTAGGAAACTCCCATTAATTCATAATCAAATGGGGCCAAACTTATCTAACTTTAAAGGATTATTCAACAAACAACAAAACTAAGCTTTTCTTAGATCTTTTGAATGTCTTTTTTTTTTTTTTTTTTTTAGGAGATGGTAACTTTGTCTCATTATCACTGTCTTAAAATAATGCAAGGCTGTATGAACTTGTTTGATTTGATTCTGCAGTAGCTACATATCCCAAAGTAACTCCCCTTTCACAGAGACTTGAGAATTCACAACACTGGATTTTAAATTCTGATCATCACACCTGTTTTTAAAAAAATGGTTGGTTTTCTAGTAGACTTTTAGAAATTGGGAGCTAAGGAAAGACAAAATCCTGGGTCTCCAAGCAGACCAGTTTTCCTTGTCCATTTAACTCAGTAGTAACAGTTACAGGCTCCAAAATAAAGATATTGTGGCATAAAGCTAATGGCATCTAATTTTGTTAAGCACATATCAAAACTGTAGAAATAAACGGATAATTTACACAACTGTGAAGTGCCTCATACAATGAATAAAGTGAAGCTGCATGGAAAACCAGACAAGTTTCATCTGACACAAAGGGTAGGATACTGAAACTTCTGAGTGAGACTTGGTGGGAGTTTTCAGACTCTTTCATACTCTTTCCTCACTCCCTGGGACTCTTCTGAAATTCAGCTAAAAAGAAAAATAGTGTGATAGTAGATATGTAACTTGGGTGGTTTAGAATGAATTCCTCTACCTATGAGATGCAATTTTACCTGGTCTTCCACTGAAAACACTAAATTAAAGACTTCACGAGATTGTGATGGCTGGTCTCGTCAACAGTGATATGATTGAATTCAGAAGCTCTGTAAGGTAATAATTTTTTTTAGATTGACTTGAAAAGAGAAGATTCATTAGCATTAGTGCAATAAATCTGCAGAGATTTAAGTATAATTTTCATTATACTTATTTTATTGTCCATGCATGCTACATCATCATCTTTCAGTGGTATGTGAGCTTTATGCAAAGCTCCTTCCTTCCATCTGCCATTTCACTAATCCAGCTGAGTAAACTGAGTGCTTTTCTAGAGTTAAGGTGGAAGTTAATTTCCATTACTTCCTCTGTTTTGACTACCTATATCTTCATTTCCTAGCTGTTTAATTCTAGAAATTGACTTATGCAGAGAGGCAGATGATTCCCCTCCTTTCCCCCCCCCCTCCAAATGGATGAATCTGAAGTTAAATAAACTAGGAGGTCCACCTGACCTAGCTTTAGGAGTTTATGTATCTTTGTCTATATGTACTAGCTGGTGACAAGAAACAGGCAATTTTAGAGCATAGGTTATTTTAAATGTCTTTTCCATAGGTTCCTTGTTTATTTTTTTTTTTTTTTTTTTTTTTTTTTTTTTTTATTGTGTTCAAAATAGTTACTGTTGTCTTACAGGACATTTAGATAATACAACTTTGGATGCATTATTAAATACACATAAGAGCTAGTTGAAAAGATAAATGAGAAATATGAAAACTATAACAAAATATTTTGAGCAAGGATATGTATGCTGTCTTGAAATGCTTTGAAATAGAATAAAGCGCTGAATGGCAATAAAACCCTGTCACTGCACTGGATTTGTTCAGAAATTCTATTAACTAGGGAAATTTTTAAAAGATAAAGCTTAAAAATTGGAAGGAAACTTTTAAAGACAGTTTGTGGGTTTATTAAAGTTCAATCATGAACCAATTAATGTAAGAAAGGTACAAGCTGTTTTTATTTTATTAGATAAAGCATCTAGCATTATGTTCACCCTCAGGGCACAATAGCGTGACAGGCTGCTTTGTTCACCATAAAGCTTGCCTTTTCTATCTGGTTTTACAACCTGCAATTAAAATACTTGCAGCACTAGCCTGTTTTTAGCAAATCAGTTTACAAACAGCTAGAGGTAGAATTCAATGGTTGCTTCCACCTGTGAAGCAGAAATACAAACAATACATTATTTTCTTAATATCAGTACTTTGGAGTTAAAATAAGGGTTTTTTTGTGGAGTTCGTGAGGGGATAGTTTAATTAGACTGAATAAGGAAATTTTTGGGGATAATGTTTTGGATTTAAACTTGAATTAGATTTTTCAAATGTCTGTCCTATCATGTTTTCCTTCTCTCTGGAAGAAAAAGGATTAAGTAATCTATCCTTACACACCTACTAATAATTTTTGCTATTAATTGCAGGGCTATCGTTTTAGCACAAGATTGTGTTTCATTTTTCTCTAGAAACAGAATTGTATGAAACTTAAACAAAACCAATATCTTCTGTAATTCTTAAAAGAAAATGGGGGCGGTGGAGGGAGAGTAAAACTTTTGATCAACTACAATTACCAAATTATAGTCTTTCCAAAATGAATGTGGTTTTACTAGACTGGGAAGCTTTCATTTATGTGAACTTAAAATTTCCCAAGGAAAGTAGATTTTAGTAACAATTCTGAAGACTTAGCAAATGAAGAATTTATGAAAAGTCAGCTTTGTTGGCATTTTTATGCTCAGTAGAAACTCTTTTCCCTGGTGGCTAAAAGGTTTCCACTCATGGTGGTTTCATCTGTAAATGTGCAGAAGAGGCAGTAGTGAAGAAAAATGCTTCTTTTCCAGCTCCCTATTTCCCTGATGAAAGAAAAGAATAATGCTTCACCTGAAGGGCAATACAACTCAGATCTTGAAAATATCAAAATGTTCTTTGTCCCAGGATATGTCCACTGATGAGCTGCATATTTTGAGGTACCTATTTTTTGTGTTTGAGTAAGATCTGTCTTTAAAATGAATCTCCTCAAAATAACATCTTAATTTACTGTGTACAGTGCTCTTAGTGTCACTTTCTCATCTGCTTCCTCATGGCAGAAATACTACATTCTGGTTCCAGAGGATACAAAATAGTTTTAGTTTCTTCCTTGGTCCGTAAATAGGACCAGAGTGTACTGACAAACTGAAAAAGAAAGTTATGTAAGAGAAGGTCATGTACGTTCATTTAATATTTGAAGGTCGGAGACAGTTTACAGATGAGAATTCTAACAGTGAATATGCAAAAAGTAGTTATGATGGTTTCAGCCCTTAGGTTTGAATTTTTACTTACTGCTTAGTGTATTGCAATAGTATATAATATTGTAAGATTTATTGTGAAGATATTTGAAATTTTTAATTAATATAGTATGCTATTCCTAGACTACCTATGAGTTTTACATGTCTAAGGACCTATTAGCAAGGTATATAAAGCACCAGGTTTCTTGTGACATAGAGAATCCTCTTGTCATTCATACGTTGAAATAATCAGTAAATCAATGTGTATTTCAGAACTGTGCTTTCTTGAAAAATCAGAGCATCTGTGTGAAGCAACTATTTGAGACTGCAAAGGAGCCAGGAGCAAGCACATGTATTAAAATAAGCTGATTAGAATGATACTGCAGACAGCTAATTTAGCAAGTGACAGTTTGGGTGTATAGGGATAAAGATTAATAAGTGAGATTGCTACAGAGTAGGAAAAAGTTGGTTTTAATTAAAACCTTATATTTCTAAGAGATGTGGAATGCATGGAATATCCAAAGTGCTTCATGTCTATGGAATTCTTGGTACAGACTGCAGACTACAGTGTGGACAATGAAGTTTTAAATATGACAAGTTTTAAATATTATCAGTTTTCTGATAACAGTAGAAAAGCGTAATTATTCCTTTCAAAAATTACATGGTAAAAAGACAGAAGAAAATGTCAAGCGGAGAAAGAGTGGACTACGTTCTGATTAAGGCAGATTTATTCATTATTGCTTTACAATCCTTTAGACCCTGATAAACTGGAAGTTTTGGACATTTGAATTATATGATTTAAATAATTTATGCCTCTAATTTATTTACCTGTTCACTAGAGATGACCAAGTTGAAGTGCTTTATCTAAGATCAAGAAGGAAGGAGAATCCAGGCAGTTCAGGGTTAAAATGCAGTTTCTTCTGTAGAAGAGAGCACTATTGATAATTGTGACAAAGTATTTCCACATGTTTCAAAGGAAGAACAGAAGTTTCTCTCTAATTTTGCCCAGATCAAATCTGATACGTGATAATATGTATTAATCAACAAACAAGTGCCTTCCCAGTGCTCAAATGATATTTGGATAGTTTTAGAAGTAATTTGTGTATGTTCCCAAACAGAGTTTGACTGATAGAAGCTTGCATTGATAGTAGTTTCAGATGAAATGCAATTATCAGGTAATGCAATGGTCTCCAGACCAGTTACTGTAAATCTAAGGAGTTTAGATTCAAAAGAAATGCAAGAACGTAGAAGACTGAAACAGCAAGTATTATGATACATGATGACCAGTTAAGTTATCCAGGAATATGTTAGTGATTTTTTTTTTTTTTTTTTTTTTTATTATGGCATCTTGAGTGTATAGTATGCTATATTCAATACAATTATTTTCTCAAGATACTGGGATTATTTTTTGATTGGTTTCATTATATCTCTGGCTTGTTTTTCCTTCAATCAGAGGGCATGTGGAAAAGAGGGAGGTTTCTCTTCGTTTCATTCTCCTCTTCCCCATGTCTTCTACAAGAAATGTAAAGTGCTTTGCCAAATTCATGTTGTTGTCCTGAAGTATTTTTCCCTTAATCTATTTTTGTTTTGAACAAGAACAAATACTTTCTTTTCCTCAGTGACTGAACCTGTTGCAAACATTCTCCAATCATTTTAGCTGTTTTCTTGATAATCTCAAATCCAGAACAGTAGTAAGAAATAAATACATCAAATATAGTCCTCTTTTGCTTGCACAAGAAGATCTCAAAATTAAATGGGAAAAACCTCTACCCAACAACCCACAAACAAACCCTGTTTTTAAAATAAATTTTGAAATGTTTTAAGCTTGACTTCTGAGGCATTGGTACAGGTAAGGAATATTTTAGACCTACTATTCAATATTCAGTAGAGCATAATTCCTTGAACATTGTGACCTTCCTAAGCGCCTTAGTTAATAGAGGTACACTTCAGCTTCAGCATCAGAAACAATTGGAAGAAAGTATAATTATACACACTTCACCTCCTTCCACAATTTCTTCCCAAGAGAAGAACACATCCAGGCTAGTAATTTTTCCAGAGGAAAAGCTGAACAAAAACATCACCAGTCAGAAGGTAATGTCAATCAGCCTTGTTTCATTATCGTTAGTTGGCTGATGGAATAGTTGCACATCATATTGCTCTTACATTGGGTGCTCTGTTTTGAATGCAGGCTGCAGTTGGGGTTCTCTATTTTTGCATATATGTCTATATGCATATACATAACATGTACATACTGTCTACTGTATCAGTTGTCTTCTCTTAAAGGAAGAGCTACCTGACCACAGAGGGAGTTTGACCACTGAATTTCTTGCTTTGCCTGTATGCATTTAGAAAGAAATCCATTCTAAAGGAATAAGTAAAAAAAAGAATTTCTGATGAAGACTTGATGCTTAATTACATAAATACAGGGAAAAAAAAAAAAAAAAAAAAGCCTGAGAAATCGTAGTTTATATAACTAAAACCAGCTAAAAAAAATTATTTCTCTGTTAAAGACATTATAAAAGTTGTCAGAGTTCCCATTTTGTGGTGTTTTCCTCTTAATCATTCTCAAAGAATCTGTGTGTTAAAGGAGACTTTTTCATCAACTCTAGGAATGGATGCTCTTCAGCATTCATATCTGCACAGCACACAGCCAAAAAGTAACTTTTATGTAGTTCTGTGGGTTTTGTTGACAGTGAGCCTGACTGGCCCCTGCTCAGCCTGGGTGCTGCTGGGGGCAGGAAGGTGCTCTCGTAGAAACTGAACTTGGTAAGGCTTGGGAGGGGAAGATAGGCTGATGCATTGCCCTCAAATGCAACAAGGGTGAGATGAAAGATTTGATAAGTGTTTTAGCCTCAAGTCACTTCTCAGTCTGCACCTGAGTTTGGAACTGTGCTTTCTAAGCAGAGTTTCAGGAGAGAGGAAGAAATGCCACACACTTTATCCAAGGGACTTTCAGCAGTCTGCCCATCTGCATGAGCAGGCTCTGTGCCTCATATTTCCTCGACAATTCAAATTCTTGAACGAATCACTTGGGAAACCGTCCAAAGAAATCATCCTTTTATGTAATTCAGATGCTTGCTCTTACATTTTTTGTTTCAGTAATGCTTCAGAAGAAAAATGGTGCTAATGTGTCCTATACATGCCTATCTTTTTAAGAAAAGCCACAGTAACAAAACTGAGCAAATACATCTCACTATTTCTTAGGAGTCAAATAATAATTTGTTATTAGGATGCAAATGAACAAATCCAGCTTCTATTTCTTTGGCACTGGCTTAATTCATGAGTGAGTGTATCAAGAGACTACATAATTAAGAGTCATAAATACAAATACGGAAAGAATTAAAAACTGGACAGGTTAGTTACACCTGTCATACACACAGCTGAGCATTTGGCATGAATATTTGCTGGAGCCTTGTTTGCCAAACTTTTAAGAGTATTAGCACTACAGCTGTTACCTAAGGAAGCAGTTATCCATTCTCTGTGCTGCTAATACTCTCTCTTCTCTAGAGAAACACTGGAAATTAACCCTGGGAGCTATTCCTGCTATCCACTCAACAGTCTCCAGTACAGTCCAGTCTTTTAGAAAAATAGGTTCTTAGGTAAGCCTTTTTGCTTAACAGTATTTTCTGTCTCCTGACAGAAGGTTCTCTTGTACTGGTGGTAAATTTGGTTTGTTCTATACTGGTTTCACGTATTTGTCAGTCTTAAAGCCTTTTTTAGTGGTGGGATGTTCTCCCATGCATAGCAGGGGGAGGGAAAGGGTACTGGCTATGGATGGAGCTGGAATGCAAACACTGTCAGTTGTAATCATTATAATTATTTTTATTCTGTGGGATTATTTTTTTTCTTGAAGTGTCAATTTCCTGCACAGTTATCTTCCTTCAGAAATAAGCAGAAAATGATGAAAAACTTCCCAGTATTTCTTGTGAATTTGTAAATATTTTCATGAGGTGTTTTCATATGTTATGAAGTAGGCTGGAACTCCAACTAGAAGATGTTTGTTTACTTGTTTGAAGAATTCTAATATATGCCTTAAACAGCTTCCCTGAGCTCTGCTGTGTTGCTCCTTAAGCAATGTGAATTAGCCCTTCCAGAATAGGGACAGTGCTCTGCTGCCTGCTCCTCACTCTTTAGCCTCAGGGTTTTGTGTGCCTGCTGGGCTGGGACTTTGTTGTCCTAGTGCTATGTAGCTCCTCGACAGGGACCCAGAAGGTTGCTTAAGGCCTTGTGTGGGAAGAACAACAGATTTGATTATTTTATGGACTGATTTTCTGCTGGTTCTTAAGTTTTAGCACATTAGGTAAAGAAAGGACTTCTTGACTGACTGGCTGAGTGAAGGAACAGCTCCAAATAAATAATGTTTTGCCCTCTCAGAATTGCTTGTTGCAAGCAGAGAGCGAAATGAAGGGAAACACTCAGATAAGACTCTGAATTGCTAGTCCTGCTGGGAACAATTAGGACAGTTGGTGACTTTTTCTGGCTTGCTCAGCTGGCTGTTTTCCCCAAAAGGCCGCCTGGGAGGAAAGGGTAACAAGACCACCTGGCACTCTAGCTACTTTCCTGACAAGACTGACTTGGTGGTGAAGGGAACCTGAGCAGAGATGAGATCTGCCCTTTACACCTCGGAGTACTATGTATTTGCCTCTGGCTGAACAGGGAGTCGGGGAAGCTGAAGTTCTCTGACTTGGGGGGCCACAAAGTCAGATTCTGAAAAGACTGTACCATTTGAGAGGTTATCTCAGGGAAAAGCTCCAGAGCTCGGCAGTAAACAGCCTACATCTCGATTACCAAGTTGGCAGCATTTGTAACGCTCTAGCAAGTATATTATAAAGTTCTCGATTGAATATTTTCTTCTGTGAGGTCTTTTTAGTGCAAAATGTTCCTTCCATGTAAGCAGGTTTGTGCCTAGAGCTTGTATTTTCTTGCTAATGTTATAACAGACAACTGCATATCATTATTCATCTATTTTATTTAATTATTGATCCTTTCAACTTTACAAGACTTAATGAAAATTTGCTGTATTGAATGAAACAAAAAAATTAAATTTGTTGAATTACTAAATAACAGAGAATTAGTGGCAGTTTAGTGATTTAATTAACACGGCTTTATCCCCAGCATACTAGTTAATGAAAGGCAAGCATTGGGCCATCTGGTACAGTTTCAGGAAATGTGGAAACAGAACTGCCTTACTTTGTACCTTCCTCTCATTTGTTATTTGCATTTTGATGAGTCCACTGGTTCTCATCTTTCAGATGATTATTTACTTTCCCTGTGAAGTCTCTAAAACACTATAGGATCCTTTAGGATAAAATGCTTTTTATAATTGTAAGGTGATTTTAGACCCTATTCTGTTTTATGAAACTGTTCAATATTCTAAAGGTTGAATGGCACAATAAATATGATCTATCCAGAAGGCGTGTAGCCATCACCCCCATGCTATCTAATTAAAGGTGCACATCTTTGCTCAGCGGTGGTCAAACTTAATTTGCTCAGTCCAGTTATTGTTGCAGGGTGCCAGGGGACTGGGAACTGTAGAATCTTTTTTCTAAAACCAGTACATTTATCTTGAAAGTAAAAACTTCCAGGTTCCCAATGAGTAACAATGCAAGACGCTGCATAATCTCAGGGAAGTCTTTCCATGAGCTTGCATCATTCTGAGTTCTGTATTATTCTAGTTACAAAGCTAATAAAAGCAACTTTTGTGCAATCTTACACCCCCCCTCCCCCACTACAGTAATGAAAAAATAAATAGTTTTAAAGTTGTTTTAAAATAACGTAGAGTAAATATTTTGGTGTTGAAATGCATGTCTAGGGAAGTGAGGTTTCTGAATTATGGATGTTTAAAATGTTCACTTAAGTATTTCAGAAAATCACTAAAAATATAGTTGCACTGTCTGCCAGGAATCAACGAGTGACATTTGAAGTTATCTAAGAAAAAAAACACCACCACCACCAAACCAAACACCAAACAAAAAAACACCCCCACAAAAAAAAAAAATCCCACACCACTACCCAACCAAAACATCCCCAAAACAAACAGAACAAAAGTTAAATGGTTCTGTTCTTCCATTTTACTGAAAAGAAGGAAAGTAAATGTTCCCCTGAAGGATTCATATTTCCCAGCAAGTATTTCTTAAGATCCATGACAGTTGTGCTATTTACTTTATCAACTGACAAAAGTAGTTCTTTGTTACCATTTTAACAGCATCAGGACATGAATAGAACTGAAAGATACTGATGTGCTTTATAATGATTTGTTCTGGCTATCAAAAGCTTCTCATTTGTATCAATATACTTCTTGTGGGTATTCAAACACCCATACATTTTCCTGAAGACCTAATCAGAGGAAGAATTAGGATGGTTATACTGGAGTAACTAACTTCAATGACTGTGTAAGATCTTGTCTTCAGAAAGACTTGATTCTAAGTAGCCAGTGATTTTAGTCCTTATATGTCATTACTTTGGCTTTGGAAAACTGTCTACAATTTACAAATTGTAGCTGATAGTAATTACAACATTGCTGTGTCCTCTAATGCAGACATTTTGCTCCATAGTTTACTTGGTGACATTGGGGCAGAGGAGGCAATGGCAGTTGTTTTGCCCAACATCCATGCTAATTAAGTTTCTGACACTAAAATATAATTGCATGACACAGCTCTTGCTTCAAAAATTGGGGTTCTGTTGGTTTGTTTTGGTTGGGTTTATTCCTATTACCTCAAAAGTGCAAAGAAGGCTAGAAATTATCTTAAAAGAACACAAGTGCCATTTGCGTGGTTGAAGAGTGGTGTCTCTCCCTACACTTTTAGCACAGTTTTGGAAAAGATGAACAGAAGCCAGGGAGGAACCTGAAGAATGGGACTGGCCGCTGTGAAAAGACAATTGAACACCTCTTAGAAGGAGCTTGTTAGATCCACCCAGATTTTTAGCTTGTGTTCAAGAACATATTATTCCCTAACTTTAACTTCATTGGTGGCTTTTTTCCCACTATAAAATTCAGATTGGGAAAAGACTTTATTAAAGCCTAAATATAGCTTTAAAGCTATTGCCTACTTGGTGGGAGGGAAATAGAAGTTATTTGCCTTTTGAGTCAGTGCTAATTATATTTTCCCTTGAAAACCTTTGCCATCAACTTGATTCTGCAATTAAATAGTGCAGCTGAAGAATGTCTGCTTTCTATGCCAGAAGTCATTAACTAAAAAAACCTATTTTTTTTTTTTTTTCTAAAAAAGTTGCTAATCATGTCCACATTCTTCTCCACAGGCTGTGTTTCTTGCATGTCGCATAGCATTGTTTTAAACATCAGAATGGGTGTGATCTGCAGAAACAGCTTTTCATCCAGAAACAGTAAAGGTTGCTTGTTGTCTGCAGTTCAGTTTTTATTCTCTTGATCTCATCTTTTTCTTTTCTAACTTTTAGTGCCATTTAGAGAAGGCAGTGCTAGCCTACGGCAAGTGCATTAACTGTGACCATATTAACCAAGTAGCGTGGCCCAGTGGGAGCAGTAGATCTTCATAGCAGGACAGTTGGTAGTGAGGATCTAGCTTAACTAAATGTTTCAGCCATTAGCTCTTCTCCTGTGTACGAGTATCTGTTGGTGTTTGGTGTTCATCAGATGCCCTCCTGGGCTGGATGTTTGATTAGTTTAACTTGGTAGGAATCCGCTCTGTATGTCCCGTGGCCATTTGCAGGGTGGACTGAAGCACAGTAAGAGCAGGCAATTGGTAAACTCACTTCTGACCTGGACTGAAATGCAAATAGGCTCAAACAAAGAGATCTGTCTTGTCTACCCAACCACTAATGGCCATTCAGTCAGTTGTACTGAGTAGAGAATTTGATGTTAAATCTCTCAATGCATGTCATGTCAGCATAGTGTCCTCAGCACCTGATGTTTTTCTCCGCAGTTCTGCTACTACTGTAATGCACTGTCTGCCTGTGTAGATGCAGCCACTGTCATCTGCACAGGAAAATAAGGTTTCACTTGTCTCAATAGAGGTAATAGTCACTCTATATAATTTTGCATAAACACATAGTCCGATGCAGGAAGCTTTTGTGTTTGCTCTTTGTAATCTGGTTATTATAGCAGGATGTGTGAGTCTTACTGTGGTATATAAAGGACCGCACTTCTCTTACTGAAGACAAAGCAATACTCCATGGAACTATAAAATGTGCGTAGTCTTTTACCCATGAATAGTAAGTTATTTGGGATCAATGCTTTCAGTACTTCCCAGAAGCCACATAATTTTCCTTCATAATCACT
>KL287649.1:28960-52711 GCA_000699545.1 Podiceps cristatus | reverse complement strand
CCTACACAAATTTAATTTCAATTTTTCCCCTACAGTTGTAGTAATTTTAAATGTGTGACTGCAATTAGCTAAAACCCTAACTGTGAATTGAGTTTGACACTGTTCTTTCAGCACCATTTTAATGAAGAATTAAATATTCTTCATCCTTTCTGAAGTCTGAATTTAGTGTTTTAGCTAACCATCAATCAGAGGTTCATGTCTGCTTTCCATTACCTTTCCAGTCATATTCTGTTAGGCGGCTTTCGTCATTTTAGTATCCAGGAGCCTGGCAGCTGGGCACTAAGTGATGCAACTCACATCTGTCATGTCTGGCTCATTCTGCCTCCTATCCCCAAGGTAATAATTGCATCATCTTTGTAGTATTTTGTTTTTGTTGCCCTTTTTATTATTTCTTTTATGTATACATTCTTATTAGAGCAAATGAAAAATGAATCACTAGAAAGACTTTTCTTTTGTAGATGCACATTTTAGCCTTGCTGTGGCAAAGAAAAAATGGAGTAGCAGGGAGTCTTAGTCTTCCTAGGTCCTGTATGCAACCAGTCAGTAAAGAGGGGGAAAATCTGCAGTGTAATTCAAAGCAGAAATAATTTATTCTATGTATAAACTGCACTTTAGCAGTCAGCTTAAATTATGAGGAGAAAACATGTTAAGTGTGCTGGTAAGTTATGTATTTTGAATTGGCCTTGGAGAAGTGTCTCACTTTGATATTGATATGACTCTGCAGTTACTTAGACAACTGTGGTGGCTGCATAGTCAGACAATGCGAGTACCCTCCCTTTTCTCGCTGGAGAAAAATATTTTTGTAATTTCATCTTCTAGTGGGGTGTTTTCATTTCCTTACTACTTATTGGTAGTTTCCTTTTGTATTCATAACATACAGACTTAATCTAACACATAAAATCTCTGAGCTGATCTTCTTGTCTCTGATATCTTTTATTCTCCATTATTTAGTATTTGTGAATCTATATTTCTAACTATAAGGATAAAAAGTGCTCTGTTTCTGATGAATAATATCACATAAATGAACGTTATTATTCACATCCAAAACTTCAGCAGGTGCAATGCATTTCTTCCTGGTGAGTTTATTTCATTTACAGTGCCTTTGGAATCGGGGAATATAAGCCAAGAGGTAGAAGTAAATTCTGGAATTTCAAAATTACTGTATTATATTGTAAAATATTGTACTGTACAAAATATTGTCTTTAGCTTCTAGAAGGTCTGTGAGGAAAAGTAACTGAACTTGGAGGATTTAAAAGGTCTGATAATTGCATATAATTTTAATGCAGAGGAAGGTCTTACTATGATAAATTGTAGTATATGAATAAGACAAACTAGACATGAGAGGTGTGGGAAGTACTTTCTATGCAGATGTGAATCCACTTGGAAAGATATAAAAACAAACAAACAAAACCCCAAACAACAACAACAGAAAACAGCTGAAGGGTTTCTGTGTGCTGAAGCTGTGGCTGCTCTCAAATGATAATGGATTATCCACACCTTTTTTGTGTTTGTTTGTTTTTTAATTTTTATGGGTATTTGGAGAAAAAGAGTGTGTCAAAAATTACAAGCAGGGAGTAGAAGACATTTTTATTTGTTAAATTAGCTAATTTTATTGTGAAAATGTTGGATTTCTTTCTACTAATCTTGTATGGTTAGGAGATTGTTATTTTAACCTGGCATACTGGTGGTATATGCCATTTTCTATTGCAGAATGCACAGTCAGTTTTTCTTTTCATGGTTTTGTGTCCTCTCAGATAATATCTGACTCCATTCAGGTAAAGTAAGGTAGAATTGAGAAGGTACCTGTGGCCTATGTCTGATTTTTAAGTGTCTGAATAAAGAGAATGTTCAGGTTCTTAAGGATAATGATTAATTACCAGAATGGCAGTCTGCAGTTGTACAGTGTAGGGCACCACAGAATTCACGGCCAAGTTGAGGCTTCTGGGAGATATGGTAGTTCATACAGTGCTTAAAACGTCTCCAAGCAAACTGTAGTGCATCTTGTTTTAATTAGAAATTATATAAAATAACCTGTAGTAACGTCCTGTTTTGGAGGACTTAAAGATGTGGCGGGGCTTTTCTATGTTATCATCACTATGTTCGGTTCTCCAGCCTACAGCATGTAGGGAAGCTGCTTTCAGTCGGTCAGCCGCGCGTGTGTATACTTGTGCGCTCACACGCTCGCAGCTACACTAGGTGGCAATTGTGGGAGAACTCCGGTTTCTTTGCAGCATGTCTGCACGGAAATACATCTGAAAGGAAAATGCAGTTCACTGAATCCCCTGCCATCTTTTTTCCATATTTACTATATTTTTGGAAAATTTCCAAATATTTATACATGCATATAACAGAGTTTACACTAAGAACTTTATGGTTACTGCTGTTAACAAGATTCACCATTTTTGTTCATAGTAATTTTTCATCTGTATGTTTGGTTTGTAGACCTTTATTTAAATATATATATAAAAATAAGTGAATTAAAAACTTCAGGGCTTTTTTTATTTTCCATCCACACTCATCTGAGCAATTTGCCATTGATCTGTTATTTTTAGGTTTTTGTTTGTGGTTCTATTTTATTTTATTCTTTTTTTTAAGTGAAGAAAACCTAAATTCCTTTAGCTGAATCTGATGGCATTTCTTACATACCATCGAGCTTAATGGATGCAAACTGACGTAGTAATTGGCTTTGGCATTTGTCTGAGCGCAATTTTAACTAAAATTGTTAATTCAGCAAACTTCAGCTTGTCCTGTGTGAGTTTTGTCCCTGATAGTACTATCTCTATCTAAGAATTAGCTTCATTCCTTGTTAAGGAGAAATACATTTATGTATCTTCAAGGGAACAACCTCTCGTTGAAATACCACTGGGTGTTACAGGTTTACTCCCATGCCCTCAGTGCATTTTTTTGATGAGATGTTAAGGATTAACTGGTATCAGAGAAAACTTTGAAAGGGCAATGCTGTGCTCACCTAAGGGAAACTGTACCCAAAGCCTGCCACTGCCATACAGGTGACCTATTGGTACTCAGTATTAATAACTAGTATCTCTTCTAGCTTAAGCATACACTCAGGAGGAATTGGTATCATCCAGGTTCTGATGTCCTGACCTGTCTCAAGACTTGTCAATATTTTTCTGTCAGTAAGAAATACTTGAAATAGATTTGAGCTAATTTATATTTTTCTCCATCTTCCTTGTGTGCACATGACTGAATCTCCCAGCAAGGCTTGCTCCAGAGAGTAATTAATTTACTTCATATCTCTTCATGGAGTATCTTAGCCAGACAGTTGCTCTCTCTGCGGGCTGCACAGTGATTCATTGTTCTCTCCTCCTGTAGCGGGCGCTTTAATTTTAGCAGGAAAGGAAGGAGGACAGTTTTCCTTACACTGCCAAGAAAAGGCTGTGAAAAGTTAGATATATTTTAAAAATATGTCAATACTTGAGGATGCTAATTTTAAATATTCATTAAGCTGGGGGGTTGTTTGTCTTTATATTGTAATTTCGACATTGATTTACTCTTATTTAGCATTCTGGTTTAGGCTCTTGTCACAACATTTACTTTCATGATTTGAGCTCAGTTTTATTATTTTGCAAAAATGGAATGGAAGACCAGTGCCCTTGTTCCCTACGTTGTCCTCTTTATTCTAAAATTCAAGCTTTATAATTGTTTTCCATGACCAATTGTGCCACCTCACTGTCACCCTAGATCCTGTAAACAGTCAGAAATCTCAGTAGTCAGGCAACTCTACAGTTGTTGTTATACGGTATGTAAAAAATAACTTCCTGTTATAGATCAAGACAACAAACCCAAATATAAACTCTAGTTCATGATATCTTGAATATCTTTGCAAAATGAACCTTCTGTAAGTCTTATCCGCCTCCCTGTATGAATGGAGTACTCTGAGAACAGGGCAAAAGATCTTCCCTGTGCACCCCCATATCTCTCTTCTAGTTGGAAATGGTTGGGTGTATATTCATGTTGTAGTAAATTTCCATGGCAGTTTTCAGGACTGTTGTGCATGCTTAGGAAACAACAAGCCATTCCTTTAAGTTCTTATTCAATAATTGTAAATTCTCCTTTAAATTCTTTTTTCTCATGAAATTGTTGGTTTTCTTGATTCTTTTAATGTTATAGCTCTAAAGGACTTGTGAAAGCAAAATATAACTACTTGAACAAAACTATTTACTGAAGCATTATGTATATTTACTTAGTGGTTACTTTTGGTTGTGAGATTAGAAGTGGCAGTTGAAGAGATGTTATGAAACTCAATATTTTCATTTTGTTCTTAGACTACTTGTGAATTCTTTTATTTCTGGTGATATCTTTGGAATATTTTATTTCTCATTGTAATGTATCTAATTCTCTTGAGTTGAGTCATATGTTATTTTTAATGCCTGATGGTATAGCCACCCCCATTCATTAGACATAGTTAAGTCTTTTACATATTCAATAATGTATTAAAAAGTTTGTGGAATGCAGAATTATAACAAAAAATTGAAATGTTTATCAGACTAATGTTTAAAATGTTTGTCAGAGTCCAAGATGAAAATGAGTACACCTCAAAATGTCCTTGAGTGATGGTTCATAGACCTATTTTGGGGAACTTGGTGCAAAGTAAGAGAATATTAAAGTCAACGGTATAGCTACTCTCAACTAGGGTTAGTTTTTGGGTTTTTTTTTAGAACTGAAACTCTATGAATCAGAAAAAGAAATACTTGTAAGCTGTATGTGGATACATAGAATTGTACTTTAGCACTCCTTAATAATGGCCAGTTGATTTCTTCCCTGTATTTCTAGTCCTGCCACTTAAGTAAAATGGTGCATATAGCTGTGCTTCTTAAAACTCAGGTAATTGGGCCATTCACTTGTAACAAAAGCTACCCTGGAAAAGTTTTAGTCCAAACAAAATAACAACAATGGCTTAACCCCTATTATTAGTTGCTGGTATTGTATTACCTGGGCAACTGCAATTAAGGAAAGCATTCAGTCACTACTAACAGCTCTAGATTCTCTCTTGACGTCTAATCTTATCTCAGCTGGATCAGTCTTAATTTCTTCAGTAATGAGATACTCCTAAACAAGAAGAAATTAAAAACAAATGGTGTAGAACATAACCTTATTCACTATCTCTAGTCACAGGTTGCCCTCAAAGTCTTTTAAAATGTCCCCAATTCAAAGGAAAAAAAATAGATCACTAACTAAACAAGATACGAAGTACATTGACACAGGACTCATTCACACTGAAGGGCATTTGGTCTTTTTAGTTTCTCAAAAATTGTCATAAATCTCCTCTGCCAACCCCAGCACTGGACAAAGAAAGGACTTTCTAAATGTGATATGAATAGCATATAACTTCACATCTATACCTGGGAACTTATGCAGCTATGCCATATTTCATGTATATCATACGGCTCATAATCTCTTTCTTCCAGCAGTTCACACTGCTGACCCGGTCCTTGCAACACTCATAAAGCAATGCTTGTTCATTGACTGTGAGCTGAGGGCAGCTGGGGAAGACTCGATATCGCCTCACAGCTGTCTGTCTTGTAACTCTTCACTGTTCTAGACGTTAGGACCCAAACCCATTTTCTACCCTCTTCATGCCTATTTTGATTTTCCTGAGGGAATGATGTCCCTGCTTCCAAGCTACAGTTCTGAGAAAATGTTTCTCTAAAAGCACTGTAAAACCTTTAAAATGAACTTGACATCCACCCTTTCTGTTTCAGTTCTGAGATTGCATCAGAAAGCTGGTGGGTAGAAAAATTTATTTCCTAGCTTTCCACAATCTCATCAGCATTAGACCTGCCTGTTTAAAGTAAGCATTAAATATATATTCTTATATGGTAATATGTAGGAAAAGATTAACACATAGAAACTTGATTCCAGCTTTTCTCCAGAGTAACTTGGATCTGAAGATTTTTCAGGAAGCAGAAATGAATGTTTGAGATGTGACTGAGGAAATGTATATGGCTGATTTATGCTGGAAGAAGTAAAACTCTTGAAATTGTCCAGGCTAGTTGAAAGGATGGGAGTGAATGAACTTCAGTTATAACACAAGGAACTTGAAAACATAGGTTTTTAAAATCCCCTTTAATGGTTTTCACAGCAGATATTGTGGTTTTCAGAGGTTTCATTATATATTATTATTTTACGTACTTGGATTGAAAAGAGCTCTGAAATATGTGCATTCATCTGTCCTTCACAGGTTTCTATGATGCTCAGCTTTTCTGAGAATGAAAAAGTATACCAAGTGATCTTGAAAGCAAAAAAAAGTGAATGAGGCTTTTTTCTTCTTCCCATTTCTCTGAATGGGTTCACATGCCTGTTTTTAGGCACCTGAATGACAATATTTACATGAGGATGGGGAGAGTGTGAGACAGGAAAAACGGATGGTAGGCCTTTTGCGTTATGAGCTGCAGAACTGTCCTCTGCATACTGTGTGCCTTGTGCTTGATGGTGCCTCATGAGAAATGGGGTATCAGTATGAGTTAAAAAATCTGGTCAAATAATCTGGGTTAAACTGTGGCCTAAGCTTTTCCTTCTCTGGAGGGAACCAATTTTTGTCATTTTGAGAGGTATCTGGTTGAGTGAAAACCTGTATGACCCAAAAAAGTTATATTTATATACATTTATATACGTTTTTCAGCCAAATACCAAGTCCCCACTCCTTTGATGTGGAGCACAGGCTCCCATGCCTTCTGTCTTCCTGGGTCTCTCCCTTGCTTTGTCAATCAAGAGCACAGCACAAGACCTTGTTTCTGCTCTGTCAGGTCATGCTGTACTGATGTGTTTTAGGTGCTGTTGTGTTTTTAGGTGCCACTGTGTTGAAGGAAATTGAAGCTGAAAAAATGTTCAGGTTTAAATTAAATCCATCAGTACTCTGCAGTATGTTAAAATAGACAAGTAAAGCAAATCACTTGAAATACGTAAAGCCTATTAACCTCAGATCATATAAAATAGAAGTTTGAGAAGTTAGCTTTAGAACAATTATTACTATTTTAAATTTTTTTAAACTAACTTACATTACAGGAAATGGAGTAATTTCCTATTAATAATTATTTTAAAAATACTTTCTTGTGGGAAGCTATTAAATATATGTTGTATGGCTAATTGAAATTATAAGAGATCTTATAACTGAACCACCATTTTCCCACATACATTTTGGAATATATAAAACTAACAATATCATAGTTGTAAGTTGGATTGGTTTTTATATCTGAAATGAATACTATATCAACAGCCCAGTAAAATTATTTGCAGTCAGACCCTCCTTACAAAGAGGAAACTGTTGACCAGGCCACAGCTTGCTCTGGAGTCCTGACACGACTGCCCAGGCTGGTGGGTGAGAAAAATTTGGCACGTGGAGGGGGCATGTGGCCCAGCCTCGCACGTGGAGCTTGTCTGCGGGAAGCATGTGTTGGCAGGGCTACCACCAACACACTTGGAGGACAAAGCTGCATGGTCCTCATCCTGCTAAAATCTGCCCTTCCACTGCTAACCTTTGCACAAGGGAGATACATCTTTGCTGAAAACTAGGAGCTTAAAAACAGTCTCGACTCTTTCAGCCATTCATACTGTGTTTTCAATAGGATACACTTTGCTGCTTACAAAAATGAAGTCGGAAGGGTAGGGCTTAAGTGTGTTCTCTTGCGTTTAAACACCACCAAGGGAAGTATAGACTATTTATGGTCCTTTTTCATGGAAATATGTAGCTATATCTCTCAGTATTCAAAACCTGAAAATGTTGAGGACATTTTCCTGAAGTATGGTGGTTTCTTTGAGCTATCTTTACTACTTTTTTAGTTACCCTGTTTGCAGTGTTGTTTGTCAGAACTTTTTGGTAGATAGAAATCCCTAAGATTTTAAGGAGTTCCTCTGAAGCTTATTCACCAAAGATCAAGAGAGTTTAATTTTTTGCTTGTCTAACCATCCCAATTAAAATACAAATTTTCATTTAAAGTCATAAAGTAGCTTTATACAAGGGAAGCCAAAAAATTGAAGTGCCATAACTTGAAAAGTAGAAATAATCTCGTATGTATTCCCAAGAAAGTTCATTATTTGCTCCGTGATTTTTTAGTGTCACATGCCCTTGCATACAGACATAACAGAACACTTTCTTCTTCTGTTTGCTGAACTTTTCAGCTAAAAGTCCTTCAATATTTCAAATTTCTGACCACCTCTACCCGAGAAATAATTAAGGTAAATATGTGTTTATTTTCTAAACATTTGCTTACAGCTCTGAATGTGTTTTTGGAGGGAGTCTTTCTGCTGCTTTTAAATAGCTGCTCATTCCCAAAGTCATACAGTTCAAGGAGACAAATACAATTCCCCATTCTTGATCTGTTGGAAGCTCCTGCTTCTCATCCGGTTTTGTGTTGATCACAGACTGAGTCCTTGAAGATCACTTCTTTACTTTCATTTCATGGATACTCCAATATGAACTCGTACTGGTATTCTTTAACTCAGGGATGGTGGTGGTTTTTGAAAAAAGTCTTATTTAGAACTAACAGAGTACAAGATTGACTTTCTGAAAACCTGACCCTCTCCTAAAGAGCTGTATTACTTTGCGCTCCTGCTCTGACAACAGTCACGTTGCCAGGCCAAGATATTTCATGGCTGCAGCAGAAACAGTAGTTTGAAGCATCTAATAAACTGATAAAGAGGTGTGTTAGCAAGGCACCTTCCTAAGCAGGAAAGAGACTATGCGCTCTGCCAGAATGGCTATCTACTGTGCATCATCATAGACACATACATATATATATATATATAGCAAGTATATATCTGACTACATTAATTACTCTCTTGTTTGTTTGTTTTTATTTGGTGGGTGTTGTGGTTTTTTTGAGAGAGGAAGAGAGAGGAAGGTACCCTCAGGACTGCACCTAGGTTAAAAGTAGTGTATTTGGGGTTGGCCAGAGAGAGTTTTGATGTAAATGTTCATCAAAGAAGGAGAGAAAATGTGAGCCTGGTGAAGACCAGTGGGTACCTCACTGGACATGTTCCTCCTGCTACCAGTAAGCATTCAAAGGCAGCCCTGCTTAGGAAAACAAATCTGTTGCACACACTGCAGGTGATAAGCCCAAATGATGTTAGCAATTGTATATGCTGAGTAGAAATCCCGGGCTTTACAACCATGTCAGGAATTTAAGTGCATCTTGTGGATGCTCCTAGGAAGCATACTATGCCCCATTTATCAAGGGAGGGTGGGTTTACCATCGTGTTTCAATATGGCATCCTGAGCTCTTCTAAATAATGCTGAGAGGTAGTGGTTACATTCTTGTGTGGTTTTTTGAATTGTGTTAACATGAAAGTTTAAGATAAAAGCTCCTGATTTTGGTGGGGAATGAGTCACAAAAAGTTGCCAGCAGCAAAGTTTCTGTTTAGATATGGCAGAAGCTGCCATTCCTGCAGCAATTCCAGGCAGCCGGAATGTTGTAAAGCCTTGTGCATAACTACTGGAGTGACAAAGGTGTCATCTTTACCTTGCATTACATTTTTTGGATGATTTGCATGATCTGAAGTACTTATCCAAAATTATTTACTGTATCTATTCAATTAAGTCACTATGACTCATGAATGGTTTCTTGCTGATTTTAATAGTAGGAATTTAAAGATGTGGGTTACCTGCTGTTTTCGTCTCCTTTGAAAGGTCTAAATTAACCTCAAGAATCAGATTGCTGCTGGCTAAAACCACAACTGTAAATTCAAAGGGCACTTCCAGTAAATATTTTGTAGTACTTGCTTAAAATCTACAGCTTCAGCAAACATTTCTGCTAGTAATTAATTTACTAGAACATGCCAAGAGCAAACACAAAAGGGATGCAAAATTGAAATCAAAGCAAATGTGTTCTAAAAGTCAAATGAATATTCATAGATAATATTTTGCAGCATTGGCTCAATTCTAGTGGCAGTTCATTGGGGACATGCTGTCTTCTTCCTTAGCTACTGGAAATATCATTTATGTTCATAATGGTTAAGAACAAGTGCTCTTTTACCTTAGTTCAAGAAGAAGCAGACTTCTGATCTAGCTTTGACTCAGCCAAAATATTTTCCTGGTCTTCAGTAATCGCTTAATGCATTGAGAGAACATAAAAACACATCTCCTAAGAATCACTAGAAAAAATAATTTGCTAGTGTAAAATAATTTCTGCCAGCAGAGAGACTTGAACTAGGACAACTTTGATCTCAGAATAAATTACGTCTTAAATTGCTTAGATCTCCTGCAGATAGTACAGAAGCAAAGAATATGCACCTTCATCTCTCTTTTCATTATCTTTTTTAATTTTTAGAGGTGCGTTGAAACTGATGCTTTCCTTCCTCTTATCCCATAATACAGGTAGCATTTCAGTAAAGGGATCTTCCAGCTGCCACTTAGCCCACAATACATCATAGTTTATCCATTACTGATATATTCTGCACTTGTATTCTTAGAAATAGTTAAAAATTAGGACAAGCACTTCACACATTTGAGACTTACAGATATTTGATTTTTTAAAAAATTATTATGATTTTTAAAAAAATATATTTTTTTAAAATTATTATATAAATAACAACTCTATTCAATAAATAAAGCTTTGTATGTTAAATTATTATGGCTATAGAGACACTTTGGTAGTTCATTTTCAGGAAGAGATTCTGTATTAATTCTCCTTCCCTGGTTTCCATTATCTTTTTATTGTCTGTTCTGTTGAATGATTTGTTTTGATGATTATAGATACTTTGCATTGCTTAGACTACAGATTTATTTTACATGCAAATATTATCCAATTTCATGTCTTCATTAAACTTTAATAAGGCTTTACAAACATAGTGCATAAAAGACAACATTGAATCAACAAAGCCTGTATAATGATGATTGAAATACAAGATCCAAGAAGAGCAATGGCGAAAGTAGCTCAAGTACTGACAATGTTGGTAAGCCTGCAGATGCATTATGTTTACTTTTAAGTTCTAATAGTTACAAAAAGTATGAAGTAAGAGTCTGGAGGGAAAAAAAAAAAAAAAGAGGGAAGATGAGAATACTACTTTTTCTGTCAGTGGCATACTTGAAAGTAAACATTAATGATGTTTGTTTATATGTAATACATGTCATTTTTGTAGTGTTTTTAAGATGATAAAATAACCACAAAGATATAGTCAGTTTGTGCGTTATGACATATAATGAAAAAAAGTTTAAAATTCCATGCTGTTTCAAAAAGGCAAAGATGATTAATCTTAAATAAACCTTAAATATAAGGCTTTGGGTGAAAGAATCTGGTCCTAAAAACTTGCATTAAATACCCAAACGGAAACCAAGTGCTCTATGCAGTGCCGTACTCTGACTTCATTGGAAAGAAGAGATCTCTGCTGCCTTCTCCGTTTTGGTCGGTTCCTCTTAAGCTCCTTCTGAGGAGAGTGCTTTACTTGACCGAAGCTGGAATAAGAAAGTTGGTTGTCTGGTTTAGTAAAGAGCTGCAACACCAGCCAAACTGTAGTATTGACAGCTCTCGTTTCCTGGTTGTGCATCCACAGTAACAGACTCTTCAAGCTCATCAGGTACACTAATAGTCAACCTACAGCTGGAAAGCGTGTAACATTTTTTGTCTTACCATACCTATGGGAAACCAGTGTGCAACCTGGACAAATGAGAATGAGTGTACCCTTGGAGCCTGCTCCTCATGCGTGGCTGAAAGGGGGGTCCATCTGGAGTGTGGGGCTTGCCCAGGACAGGGAGAAAGGACACTGTCTCTGAGTGACCAGGGCCTATAGTGTGGTAGGGACAGCAGAGGGGCTGCTAGGGATCTCTACTGGCAATGCAGAGATCCTTGGGTCAGCCTCCTGCTTTGGTGTTTGTTTCTCTAAACTCTGAGGTTTGTTTCCCTGCACGGGTGTACCTATTGCTACTAGCTTTACCTAGACACCAAGGTTGCTTAGGGTAAGGCGGACATCATCTGGCTGAAGAAGTGAACCTATAGATTTTCAAAACCCAAGTAGCTTTCTCCTTCTGATGCCATAGGGCCCAGCAAGAGAGTGAGAGCTGGGGGCTGCCCAAAACACTGTGCAGTGTGTGTGAATATCTGTCTGGGTGGGTTTTGTAAGTGTGTGTATGCAATGCAAGAGCCTCCTAACACTGAGAAAATGTGTATGTTTTCTTGCAGTGAGAGTGGCTGGCTTGAAGCAGTGAGGAGAATCAACGTCGTCCCTGGAATATCAGGGGATGACTGAGTTCCTCACAGCATTGTCTTGCACTGAGGGTGTTCCTGTAACAGGGGAGGGTTTCAAGGACACGAGCTGGTGGTGGTGGTAGATTTGATTCTTATGTGCATAGTTGACATCTGAGAGGGCCACAAGCTATTTTGCCTGGCAAGTGAAAAGGTAGCAGGCTACAGAAGTTATTGGGAGGTGTAGGGAGAGCTGGTGACTTCGCTGTGTTGGTAAAGATGTGTTTTTCTGGGAGGGATGTTCTCTGGGGCAAAGCCATGGATGAATGCTTAAACTAGAAACCAGGAAACCAACACGCAGGGATGAGCACCTAGCTTCTGCTGATGTGACCTACGGGGTGAATGTGGGTAACACTTGGTTTGATTCTGAAAAGGCCAAGGGAGGAGGTGGGAGACGGAGGGGGAAAAAAACAAAGTAAAGACAACAGAGAAGGGCCTTCAGTTAACTGACACATGCATCATTAAACTGTAGGGGAATGGTGGAACCTGCAAGTGCTTCTATGCCAGTATAGGAAGCCTAAAAAGTGCAAGAGAGGAGGAATGCTGTCTGGCAATGACTGCTGCGTGTGATCCACATCCCGGGTGCGGTAGATGGAGGCTGATCAATGGGATAGTGACCAATGGGGTATGGAGTTGCCAGGCTACAACTTTGCAGGGATGACAGAATAATATGTACAGGCAGGAGTGTCACAGCATGAAAAGTGTAAAGCTTTCAAAATATTGCAGAAACAGAGAAGCACTGCCAAGGCATTGCACAGAATTTAGAAATATTAACTAATAAAAATAACGAGGATTGTATTGCAGTCTCTCAGTCAGGACCACAACAGTGATCAGGGAATATGGAGTGAACTAATAAGTTGTGAATTTAGGACACTTGGTAATAGCAACAGATTTTATTTTCTACAGACTTTCTTCCACATATAGATATAGACTAGTCTGATGTTCCATCAGGGTGAGATGTAGAGATAGAATTTTTGGATACTGTAAAGGACTGAATCATAATGTTAAGACCTAAAACCAAAAAAAAAAAAAGCTCTTCTGAATTTTGTCTGAAGTGATACACAGACCTCCTTCAAGGTGAATTAAAGTAGGTCCTCTCTGTAGCAGTGTTCACAATACAATGAAGATTCATGTTGGAGTGGCAGAGAGCAAGCTGAATAAATAAACAGTGTGCAAATACCTAATGTAAAGAAGTGGAAGTCCTGCTTTCAGACTAGGTGTGAAAGTTCTCCTGTAACACAAAATTTATCTGGTCAAAAATATATTCCTTCCTTTTGCTCACAGAAAATTGAACAAGGGACAGTTCAAGAGTCAAGAAAAAAAAAAAGGAAAAAAAAAAATAATACATTTTTCTACCCAAGGCTCAATGCTGAACTGATGCCTTGAGAGGTCCAACTGGTGTCATTACTGTACTCTAACATTAAAAGGAGATACTCCATCCTGCTAAGAGCTGGTCTGAGCCCTGAAGGAGAGGAGATGTTAGTTTTGTCAGCCAAGCAGGCATAGCTGGCACCGCAGCTGAATGTCCCGGGTTTGGGCAGAGAGTACATGGAGTCATCTGGGACACTGTAATGTGGCTAAATTAAGTCTCCGTAGCTCCAGCATTTGATCTGAAATGTGGTAAGCAATGAATCTACCAACTATCTTGCTGTGGGATAGATATTATAGACATTTAGTCTATAGTTTACATTTTTTTACATTTTTACATTTTTACATTATGTAACATCTATAGTTACATTTTTTTAAAACAGCGATTAGTAAAATAAATATACTAGTAGTTTAAAAAGCAAGATGTCTGCAAATAGACTTCAGTGTTCATATGTGTCATATTAGAAGCTGAAGTAAACAGCCACATTTTAAAAAAAAAATAAACCAACCAAAAAAACCAAACAAAAAACCACAAAAAAAAACCAAACTGAAAAAAAAAAGCCATCAAAGAGATCCAGCTTCTGGGAGCATGACTGCAAAGAGGCTATCATAGGGGAAGACTTTAAGAAGTTCCTTTAAAAAGTACAAAGCTTGTCCAAATGAGAACTAGAAAGCCCATAAATCACGGCAGGTCAAAGGTAGACAGGAAATAGAGTACTAAGAATTTGAAGAACACCTTACAAGGGGTGCTTAAGCATCCAGTCAAAGGTTCTTAAATCAAAGCAGGAAGTCAGGTAGGTCATAAGTGGGACCACTTAATGACCAAACTGTAAGGAAGGACTCGGGAGGTATAAAGCCATAGCAGAGATGTTCAGTTAATTCCTTCTGTTGTTCTTTGCTGTTGAAGACATGGGGGAAGTTTCTACATCTGTGCCATCCTTTCCAGTAAATAGGGTAGGGGTCAGATGAACTAGATGAGTTTGTGTAAATATACAGAAAGTGTTGGAACTAATAGATGTTTTAGCTGTCAGTAATTCATTGTGTCAGGATGCATTCACCTGAGAGAAACTCAAATATGAAATTGCAGAGCAGATGACAGAGGCTTCTACCTGGCCATTGCAAAGAGGCACAATGTTTGAGGGCTGGTACGTTGCCAGTATAATGCTCGGTCACTTCCCTCTCACAGAAGAGGGGCTCTGTGGGGAACTACAGGCTGAGTCTGTTTTATGAAGCTGGTAGAAAGGTAGAATATAAAATAATGACAACTTTGAGAATGTAAATAAACACAGTCTGTTAGCAAAGAGTCAGCGTGGTTTCTGTAGAGGGAAATCGTGTGCTATACAAGTCAAACAGCAAGTGAATGAAAGGGATTCCCATGAACATCATTAGTTCGTTTTCCAACAGGCCTTCAAGAGAGTTATTAAAAAAATGTTCCTCAGAACAGAGGACAAGAGAGGGACCTCTTATGTTCTTAACAATATCCATGGCCAATTCATTTTCAGTATAAATTGGTTTGCTTCATTTGGAAACCTAACCTGTTGTTAATGAATTCCAGATTTTTTTTTTTTTTTTTTTTTTTTAATGTAAACTGCAAGTAAAATTAGTAAAAGGAACAATCCCTCAGACCACCTCTTAGCAAAGTGCTGTCAGCAGCTTGCTGCTGTGAGGAAAGGGGCAAGCGTTTGTTTCTGACCAGAAAGCAGAGGCCCAAAGGGGCACAGAGGGAACAAGTCTGTGAATAGGCCCAGGCAGCTGGTGGGCATCTCCTCCTCGTGGGATGATGGGTTGAATGTGCATGCAGTGGGTCAGCTGTGTCATTTTGGGATGGACAAGCCCTTCTTTTGGAGGGTAAGTGTAGGCCCTGAGGCACCAAAATAGTGGCCTAAATTGTGTCACTTTCTTTGGAGAGAAGGCTTGGTTTTTTTTCAAAGCTATTCTCATACTCTGCCACAGCATCAACATTGTACTGATCTGCACTTGGCATAATGCTGTTCATAACGCCTATTGCTGCTCTGCCTTCTGGCAGGGTATTTAGGAGGTAGCAACGATACTCCCATCTACTGCAGCCAGTTCTTTCTTTGCTTTATACGTTGGTAAGGTAAAAACTATAATGCTCTGTGATGTACTCTGAGAGAAATTAATTGTGTTTCTGCAAGTGATTCATATTTATTTGTGCTTGTTTCGTCTAAGGTAGCACAATATCAGTAGTAAGACTTAAGACTCAGTCCTGAGACAATACTGCTGAATTGACTGCAGCAATCTGGTAGGCTTGCAGTAAAACAAGTGCCTTTGCACCAGCCCTGCGACAACTCATTCTGCATCTTTGTAAATGTGTGTCCTCTTTCCTCTTGGTTGTCTAAGGTTTGGGGAATTTTGGGGGAGATTTTGGGTAGGAAGGGGGTAGGAGGGAGGCAGGGAGAAGCCATGGAGAGTAAGGGAGAATTAGTGTGTGAACACACTTTATTTTCTATGTAAAAATCAAAGTTGTGTATGAAATGCTAAGTGCTGTAGGGATAGTGTCTTTTTGATGGACCAGAATCCAAACATTAAGTTCCTGCTTGCACCTACTGGAAACGCTATCAAAAAAAAATTGCGTCAGGGATGGCTCACTGCTGAACTTTTCCACTGACCAGGAAATTCCAGGCAATAGAATTAGTTATGAGAATTGACTGACTACCTGTATGTTTGTACAAAATAAATACTCCATAGAGCAGGCAGGTCAGGGAAGAGGTCAAAGCATGAATGGTACGAAGTTAAAATGAGCGAGGAGAGAAGAAATTACTCAAGCTGTGCTGTAGAATTATCTTTCTTCAGATATCTTCTCTGTTCACCAAAAGCATAAATAACTGATGTGCAGTATTTGAGTCTGACACTTCCTTTTTTTTTTTTTTTTTTTTTTTTCCTGTTGAAGTGACATTCAGCCCACTCTTAAAGTGTTTGAAAACTTTTGCACTAGGGCGTGTCTATGACTTGGTGCACATGGTTGCTCTGTGCAGCTGAGGACTTCTGCAATTCTACAACACTGCATAACAAAGTCATTCAGTTTCCTCTGGTCAACTGAATGTAAACACATAGGTACCTCACATCATCTGTACCCAATATGCCTAGAAATAGTTTAAAAATATATTCCACTATGATACAGTTTTGGTAGCTTCAACCTATTATAACTTTCATGAAACTGAATAATTCTTTTTGACCTTATTTGTTTAAGACTCTGTTCCTCTGTACCATAACCCATCGCTTTCGTGTGGGTACTACTGTCTTTCTTAGTTTTTCCATTAGCATTTCCTTCTCACTGAGACTGGGATGTTGTCCTTTTTCTCCAGTAACAAACTACAAAGATAGACTGTCTACAAGCCTTTGGCTTATTTGCACTGTAAGTTGTTTTCATCAGCTGCTTTTATGGTAATAGAGGGAGTACTTTTGTATTTAACACTATGAGGGGCTTTTTCAGGCCAGCAACCAGTCTTGGCACCATATTGTTCATAAACATAATATTCTTGAAGATGTCATTTCCCAAGAGATGTCAAAATTATCTGCCGTAGGTAGTAATGGCAGGTATTGTAGCTTAGCTTTACAATGAAATCTGCAGAGTAAACAGGGCATCTATTATGGTGGTTGTAATTGCTTTCTCTTTTATGACTTCACATTTTTCAAGATATATTTCCACTTTGACCTTCATCTGCAAAGTAAGTAAAAATAAGGTTTCAATAGACGAAAGCAGTTTTCACTTGTAAAAGCTGGCTTTTGATGATAATAGCTAAAAGGCTTTGGGTGAAATTTTTCTGTCCACTCATAATACAGAGTGAAAAAACACTTTGGCTATCCTTTTCTGTAAACATAAAGTATTCTGAAATTTGCACATTCCATATGCATCTGGAACGTATGTAGCATATAGAAATCTGCCATCAATTTAAAACAACCTGTTCATACAGGTGCGATTAAGCACTTACAAATTAGTGAGAATACACACGTGTATTGAAATGAAACAATTGCAGAAGCTTGTCATTTTATCAAGTATATTGCACTGGCTGTATAAATATGACAAAACTAAGCAAAACTAAAAACTTCAGCAATTTGGGCTTCATGCCTTCATTTGGATAGAGGAGACATGCTACCGAACAAAAACTCCGGAGGCGTTATTACTTGAGTAAATGGTTAGGTTTTTGCTGGGTTTATGCATTTGCTAGTAATTCACTTATTTGAAAATTACTCAACCTTTTTCCATCTTAGCTGTATCCCTGTCCAAGCTTTGTATGTTGTAGAGATATATCTTGTGAACTGTCTCTGACCTCTCATCTTTAGAAGTTTTATTTATCAGGAAAACTGACACTATCATCAGAAGTTGCCTCCAAAGTATCTGTATGTCGGGGCAATTACTGAGTTTTAAAAACCTATGTTGTATCTTGGAAGATTTCTTACCTATCAAAATCTTAGAACGTATGAAACATGAAGTCAGATGGTCCAGAAGAAGCTAATGAAAGATTCACATGGATTTTAAGACATACCTGGTAATTCACAATACTTGTGTCATTAAAACTGAGAATAAGTAGACAAAAAGGGAGAACATGAAAGAAGGTGGAAAGGCCTTGAGTTCAAGCTGCTGGATTTGGTGCTGTTTATTCTTGGAAGCAAAAGGGGTATTCTGGGGACTGGGCAAGGAAAAGTTTGTAAGAATGTGTAATGAATGTAAAAGAGAATCTGGCACTAAAGCGTGTGACACAAAAGGTTAGAATAAACGTAGGAGACTGTACTTTAACAATGACTGTTTGCAATCATGTTTTGCCTTAATAGAATTGCATTTATTGCTGCAATTCTCAGTGTTACCACACAGATCATGACAAAAATGAAGTGGTTCAAGGTGGAGACACTTTATCCTAATTCATCGTTATCCTTGAATATATGCTTTACCTTTGAATATATGCTTTAGTTGATAAAAGAAAATATCAAATTTCTAGAAAATAAAAATCAAAGCATGTTTTTTCTTTGCAGAAATCTGAATGAGAGCTTCATGATTGCTGGCCTGGAAAATGCTTGTTAATTATTATCCTACAAGGGAGATTTCCCTGAAAAAAACTAGTCTTTTGTAACTTCTCAGTTGATTTTTGCATATAACCCAGCCCCTCCTCCCTCCCCCTGCCCTTCAAATTATTATTTCTCCAGTCTTCTAGATGCAGGAAGGAACTCAGAATGTCATTCATTTGATGTCATCTAATATGCATTACCTTGTTTTTAAGTAACAGCAAATCCAGTCCTATATCCTCTTGAATAATTTTATAAATGCAAGTTACTATTGAAATAATCCCAAAGACTTCTTAAAGTTTTCTGAACCGGAGTTAATCAATATACTTCATGTGTGTGTGTGTGTGCATATATATAAAAGTAGAACAGATGATGCAGAAATAATAAAGGAGGTCACTTTTAATCTCTAATGGAGTTTTATTTTGTGCTTCCAGTGAAATTAATAAATGAGTGAAACTGGTAACTTTGTGGCGCAGAAGCTCATACGTATATCAGACTGAGGTAGTTTTGTGGCTCTTCCATTAGCTGTATGGCTATACCACTTTTCTCTTTATTATACATAAGGAAATTTAACTCCTTTCTAAACCCTTTTGAGATACTCTGGTGTAGTAAGAATCTGTTTTCACATAGTATAATTTGCACAACTGAAGAGACTCTAAGATTTAGTATTTGCTATTTTAAAACCATAAACTCAATTGGAGTGCCATCCAATACTCTTGGCTTCTTGTAAAATGTAAGACTGTTAGTGGAATCAGTTTTTATCAGAGCTGTAAATGTAACCACATGGCCACGTCTACCTTGAGCTGTAAAACTCTGCCATTTGTTGTGATGTTAATCTTTTAGTGTAGCCCCCATTTTCACTGTATCTGAGAATCCTCTGGGATGATTATCTTCCAATGATTGCTGGCTCGATGGGCCATTGCTGTGGTTTAACCCCAGCTGGCAACTAAGCATCACGCAGCTGTTTGCTCACTCCCCACCAGTGGGATGGGGAAAGAATCAGAATTGTAAAAGGGAGAAAACTCATGATTTGGGATAAAGACAGCTTAATAGGGAAAGCAAAAGCTGCACACATAAAGCAAAACAAGAAATCCGTTCACTCCTTCCCATGGGCAGGCAGATGTGCAGCCATTGCCAGGAAAGCAGGGCTCTGTCACAATAATGTCATCCCTCCGAATGTCCCCCTTACTTTCTTTCTCCTGCTTTATGGGCAGAGCATGATGCCATATGGTATGGAATATCCCTCTGGTTAGCTGGGGTCAGCTGTCCCAGCTGTGTCCCCTCCCAGCTCCTTGTGCCCCCCCAGCCTCCTCACTGGTGGGGTGGGGTGAGAGGCAGGAAAGGCCTTGGCTGTGAAAGCGCTGCTCAGCAGCAACAACATCCCTGTGTTGTCAACGCTGTCTGCAGCACAGATCCAAAGCACAGCCCCATACCAGCTACTGTGAAGAAAATTAACTCTACCCCAGCCAAAACCAGCACATATAGTTCCTTTCAACATGCCTCTCTCACTCTTCCTCACAGGCAGGGTCCCTTTCTGTCCCAGGCGACAAATCACACCTTGGAACACCTAAAGGAAAATGCATGCTCCATATCTCAAAGTACAGAATCCATGTATCCATGCTCTCTCACTGTGAGACGTTGTCTTAGAAACCAGTGCCAGTTTAGCAGCTCTCACAGAGGCAATGGGTTAAGAACAGGTGGATCTGGTGTTCAGATAAATTCAGAGCAGACTGGTGCCCTTCCAGAGGACTGAGTCATATCAGCCAGCTGAATTTTGGGGTTTATGAATTCTGTTGTGATGAAATGATGGTGGTAAAGCATGATATCTCAGGTCTAGTTTCACCTCTGTGTAAAATAACTAAATTTATCTTTGTGTGAAATATGTAAGCACAGTGGCTTATAGATGTAAGTTGTCCAGTTTTAGTGTCTTGTGCAACCTGTCAGAAGTCAGAATAATTTCAGAGGGGACATATGTTTGAGATATTCCTTATAATATCAGCTCTCTGCACATGGAAGAGAAAATAGGTTGATAAACTGTCAGAACTGCTTTAAGATCATTCTGATGAATGAGGAGATGGAAATATTTAGGGGAAAAGATGACTTATTCATTGTTTTTCACATAAGAAATATTACAATATCCCTTTAAGATTTTTTTTACTACTTAGTTATTAGTAAATGGGAAATTATTATTGAAGTCTTCAGAACTTTTTTTTTTTTTTTTTAATTTTTAAAGTGTCAGAGTTATCAGTATGTATGTTTAAGGCAATTTGGGTTTTTTTTGCAACTCAGATTAGTTTACAGTTGCAAAAAGACTTGGATAAGAAGCAGTACTATGTAGTGCTTATTCTTTTAATCTGCATTTTTCCTAAAAATGCCCAGCTACAGCAGTGTGGCAACCAAAACGCTTTGTTCCCCCTCCCCCTCTGTGTGACCTGAATTGGTCACCAAATATACCTTCAGTTTCATCCTTTTTTGGAGCAACTTTTCCTGAGAGACATGCTGTTTATGTTGAGTTGTGAACACAGGTAGTAACAGAGCAAATATACAGGTCACTGACCACAGAGATGCTATAAAGCAAATTCCAAGCTCCCTTGGGTGTTCTAAACTGCTAAAAATGCTCTACTTCCTGCCAGGTTGAAATATAAATATTGGCTAGAAGGGAGAGAATTAAGTTGATTACTTACAGAAGTGAATTCCATCTAATCCTGTACCTAACACTTCATTTAGTCATTGCACACGATGAATAAAAATATCAGAATCAAAATAGAAAATGCTTATTCTTTCAAGACCAAGGTTTGAACAGATGCATCGATATTTTGAGACAATATTTGAATCGGTCCCAGAAGAAATCTCGTGAAATTCTTTTCCGTTGGAGGCAATGACAGAGTTGCTGTTGACTGCAGACTTGAGCTTGACTCTGAGTGCAGTAACCTTATTCAGTAAGACATATTTAAACACATATAATCATGGAAAAAGTGATCTGATGAATCATTGCCCTATCTGTGAAAATTTGCCTAATGAAATTGTGTGAAATTAACTTTATTCACAAAGCACACCTGTTCTGCTGGGAAGATGGCTATAAATATCTTTGTGCCACCTGCCCCAGCTATGAGAGCTCCTATAAATTACGTAATTCTCTCTGACAACTGGTACCACCTTGAAGGCACCTTTTTCTCTCTTTGTGCTCTTTCTGGGAATGTGTACTTGCATAAATAAAAATTTGTATGCTAATAATTTTTCCACCAGATTTCCTTTTCTTAAAAACTTGAATAGCACTCAGTTTATTCATAGTTTTGCCTTCCTTGTTATAGTTGCAAGTCAGATGAAGTAGAATGTGATTGTTTGTGAATGCTGCCCATCCAACGACAACATAGCTTGTGCAGACAGTGCCTTAAAGGAGTTGTTTCAGTTTGGCTGTCTGTTTTGAGTCCAGATGGAAAGAAATGAACTGACTGGAAAACCAAGAGTTATCAGAGCTCTGCTTATCTGTCAGTCTGATTTTTCCCTAACTCTCTCTTCTCCTTCTTGCCTGTCTGGCTAGAAATTGCCCTTTGTTCTGTCAGAAGTTGAATTTAAAACTAAACCCCTAAGAAAACATTGCCATAGATCTAGAGCTTGCAGTCTTCTGCTTGTACCTGTGCTCACCTCTGAGGTGAGGTTTAGGTGGGTAAGCCAGTATGACATGGGTCTGTGAAAGGGCAAGAACTGCAATTCCTCCTCTACAAGCAGAACGTGAGTCAACAATGTCATGCTGCTGAAAGAAGGTAAATACCTTCTTAGGCTGTATAAACGGTGTAGACTGCAATAATGCATGAAGTGATCCTGTGTAAAAATACAATGATTTTCCTTCAAGAGGCTTATAGATTTTTTGGTGTCTAGAGAAGAGCAACCCAGAATGGAGACTGAAAGAATTGCCGTTGTATAACCTTTAGAAGAGGAAAATCACAGGAAGGGAGGGTAACAGTTTTCTGGTATGTGAATGGCTATTGCATAGAGGAAGAAAATAATTAGTGTTTCAGGCTCATAAGACAAATAATAATGGATTTAAACTGTGAACAGACAAAATTGTGTCATTAAGGAAAAAACACAACAGCGAGCCCAACCTTCTGGTGGTAACCGTAGTGTAGTGCGGCACAATACAGCATAGGAGCGTTGTGGAGATTAAGAACAGACTGAACAAGTACCAGCTAGGAATGACAATGGAGTAGCAGACGGCTCCTCCCCTCGCTTTTGATCTCAATGTCTAGTGCACTTCTAGACTGATTACAATCAGTACTTTGCATGCACAATCTATGTAAACAGTATATTGTTGCCTCAGTAAAACTTGAGCTAGGTAAGGTAGAACATTGACGCACATGTGAAAAATTCATATTTGAATAACACAGTAAAAGCTTTGCTTGCAATACATCTATTACTCTGATTTCACTGAGTAATAATATGGTTAATCTTTATTCTTCCTGTGTTTAAAATGTACGTTTCTACCAGCACTTAAAAACAAAGCAATAAGTTTTTAAAACTGACTTAATGAACAATGAACATGCAATGACTCTATCCTGATCTCATATTTAATTCTTGATCAATGGAAAATATTTTTTTTCTTTTTTTTTTTTTTTTTAAAAAAAAAATTTGCCATGGTGTGGTTTTATTTTATGTTTTACTGATACATTGACTGTATTGACAGAGATCCAGTTATATAAAATGGTTGCTTAAGGATGGTGTACAGCAACAGTCTATCTCTATGAAAGGAGAATTCCTGATATCTTTAACGTTAAGTCATTAGTTAAGCATAGTTTTATTTAACAGCTCTTCATATGGAAGGAGTAAATGAGGCATTTAAATCAACAGTAACGGTGATTGCTCTCTGCTGCTGTTCTCACCATGGACCTAGAAAGTCCTGGTTGGACTTCAAACCATGTATTAATCCTTCATAGACTGAGTTCAAAACTCCCTTTGAAAACTTGAAAGAGAAGGAACCACAAGTTTCAGAATGACTAAACTCTTGCTCAAGGGAGGAATTTTTTTAATGAGGTAAAAGGCTGTGTACCGTCTCCTAGATAGTGTGCCTATTAATTCCTTTGCAAGATGCTGATCTGTGTAGAAATTTTTTATAGGCTTAACTGGTGACTACAGCTTTCACCAATATGCTCCCCCAGGTTGACCTGTG
>KL287649.1:13837-28741 GCA_000699545.1 Podiceps cristatus | reverse complement strand
CCCCCCCCCCCCCCCCGTCCTTTTCCTTTATTTCTGGGGCAGGTAAGTTAGCACTGCAAAGCGTATGTTGTTAGTACCTATCCTGTTATCAGCAAAGCTTTGAACAGTGATGCTTTTCAGGAACTCCAGTACTCACGTGCAAGATCCACACTATTTATAGTTTCCTAGTCTCACAAATATTGTTCTTGCAGCAGCCCTTCCGAACTGATACCTTGACTTACGGACTGTCACTTGTATTTGCTTCTGGAGCTAAACCTGCTAATGTTTACAATGTGCCTAACTGTACTTGGAACCTGTGCTCTCCCTTGGTTACATATCAAAGAGAATGTTTTTAAAAGATTTTGCCTGGTACAGTGGCATGAAGCCACTACTGCTGGAATATCTGCCCCAAAGGAGAACTGACATGACACTGGAACGGGCTAGCAGAGCTGACAAGTCATCCTCTTCGACTGCTGAGTCTGAGGGTGCTGCTAAGAATCACAAACTTGCCCAGTTGCGGTGTTGCTGTTACATCTTCCAAAGTTTAAAAATTTGGCCAGCAAATATCTCAAGATAAAGTATACGCTATAGAAAAGCACTAAAAATGCAGATAGAAATGGAAAAGGAGAACTCAGAAGGGACAGAGAATGCATTTTCATACTTTCTTTTATAGACAGAGAAATATGAGACACAGTAATAGCTCAGATGCGTTAGTGTACCTGCTTTATATCGTACAATGACAAAATAGTCCTCAAAACTTACTGAGGTGGTGTATGTGGTGCAAAGAATCGTTCTATGACTGTGTGCTACATTCATGCTTATGCACAATTTTGGTTGGACTGCAGATGGGAATATATCCCTGTGCTCCATCAATTAAGTAGTATAGCAGCCACAGGATCAGGGCAGAAATGGGTCCTTCAGTCTTAGTTCTGAGCTGGGCTTGACGATCTAGCCCCATATATAAATATTACATTATAATATTGTGGTAACTGACAGTACTGTAGCTAGGAAATAGATATGTAAAGCACTTCTAGATTCGTGTGAGGTTAAAATGTTTGAAAATCAAGTGTCATTCACTTGCAGAACAGATTAGCTTGTACAAACTTCAAAATATGCTGTAGAAGAGCAGAACACCCCTGAAACACACTTCTGTTTTCCATCTCAACTTGGATGAAATTGTTGAATTGAGTTTGCAGTAGAATCTCTTCTCCCTGTCCTGTCTTACCCCTGAGGTACGAAACTATCTCTACCTTGTTGATGGGTTGCTCAAGAAAAGTATCATCATAAATTGGCTATTCTATTGGCACAGGTTGCTTTCAGTAAGCAAGTGAGAAGCACCTCTACAACCATGAGATTTTTCATCTCTCCAGCAGGGTTTTCGGCTCATATCTGTTCACTCACAAATTGGGTAATGTTTTCGAATTACTTCCTTTTTCTTTTTTTTTCCCCTGAGATGACTCACTTCACAGCATTATAGATCTCCATTTATTTTTCCATAAGCTATCATTATTATTTTTAGTATTGATGGCACTCCGCCACCGTAGTCATCATTGTTACAAGTTGTTTGTCATTGTAGCCTCCCTCCCTGCCTGTGCAGGGCACTCTGACTGCAAATGCTGGCTGCTCGCAGTTACTCTGAGCAACAGAGAAACTAGGGAGAGTGAAGTCAAAAAAGTCATCCCCTACACCCTAAGGAAGCACGAGGACAGCTGAAACTACATGTGGTAGTCCAAAACAATAAAATACGCTTATTTGAATGAATAAATTGTATAGCAACCTCAATTCAAAGTAGCTGCATGAAACAGCTGAATTCTCCCTAATTAGAATATCTTCTGTGCTGTTAATGTGATTGATTTGTGTTTCTCTTTAAGAATATTTTTTCCTAATTCCCTCTCCAGTTTGGACTTTCTATTGTTCATTTTTCTTCAGCTTATTTCAATCACATTGCTAATGCATATGGCAGTGTTTAGATGTCATACTTGCATTGGTTTGAGAGGGTACATATTCTGCCATTGCAACTTTCTAAGCAGGCCCTTTCTTGCTTTAATCCCTCTGTCAACTATGAATATACAAAAGGTTATGAGGAGGACTTATAACAAAATAGGAGTGGTTGGAGAAAAGAGAAAGTATTTATATGTATTGCATTTTAAATTGCTTTCAATTGCCTCAATAGAAT
Source organism: Podiceps cristatus (assembly GCA_000699545.1). NCBI lineage: Eukaryota > Metazoa > Chordata > Aves > Podicipediformes > Podicipedidae > Podiceps > Podiceps cristatus. The sequence continues at coordinate 26,586 of KL287649.1, read as the reverse complement.
CTGGATTCAAATTCTATGAGCTGATGAAAAGTTCTGTTTTGACTTCATTAGACTTTGGGTTGGAGTCTAGATAATAATGAAAAAAAACCCCAAAACACCCAACTGCAAGGAGCTTCCTCTGCCTTTCAGCACTCTGTCTCCCTTTAGCAGTTTGTTTAGCTAAATGTGGTTGAAAAAAACCTTAAAAATCTGTAATACTTAGCATCTCATTTTAGATTTTACAATGCTTAATGCTTTTCAGGAAGCTTCATGTCCTGGAGTCAGATTACAATGCAAGAACTTCAGTTACCATTAAAAAAAACAAAAACCAAAAAAACATTTGCTTGGTCTTGAGATTACCCAAAGGAACTAGCATATATGAACAGCAAAATATTTAAAAAACCCAACCAACCAACCAAAAAAAAATCCCAAACAACAACAAAACCAACAAACAAAACCAAACACCAAAAAATGCCCCCCACCAAATAAATGAAATAAATAATGATCCTTAAGTCAATTTTGCGTCCTTTGGGGGAGCAGACTCAAGAGAGTGAATGTTTATATTTCGTTCTGGAAAAAGACAAACGGCCTGGCTGTGCATGTCCTTTTGTGTACCTTCTCTATGCTGTTACTTTTTTTTTTTACGATGTAGTTGCAGACATCATTTTTTAGCTGGAACCATTTCTGCTTCTCTGCAGTGATAAATAAGGTTGTGTAAAGTACTTTAGCCTGGGAGAAATTATCTCTTCACTCGGTGCTAAAATATGCCCAAAAACTTTGGAAAGGGGAAACAAGGAATTGCATACATTTTAAACGCATCGTGCACACTCCAGATTTCTCAGTCTTTGGATATCTCTCCTTTATTTTCACTGTCACCTCTGTCACAAAGCTTGCCTGACTTTCTCTTGACAAAATTGGGATTTTTGTACTGATCAAAATGTTGTATTGTTTTCCAAGCTCCTACAACTAAACCCTTTTCAGCTTCAGCAAAGTATTAGTAGGTCTTTAAAAGTTTGTCTAAGTCATCAGTTTGTAAGCAAAGATCAACTTTCAGCAAAGGTGATCTTGCATACCTCTGAGATTCAATTTGAATTTCGTATGGATACATATTACTTAATTGTATTTATTTGCTTAGATTATAAATAATTAAAGAACGCCTGTCCAAGTCTCTTGGTGCCGCAGCACATCAATAGCGATACCATCCCAGCAGTGTTGAATTAATTATTTTAACAGGAATTCAGCCAGACAAACTCCAATGGAGACTTTTCCATTTTGTCATTACTGTGAGAAACGAATCTATAGCTTTTGCCAGAAATCTTATCAAACAGTATCTTCTGTGTACTTCTGCTTCTTTTCTCTTTCTCTTCTGAGGCTTGGGAAAGTTCAGTCCTTATTTGCTATGTTTTGTTTTGCTTTAAGCTGGCTAGGATGTTGGGAGTCATTTTCACAGGAAACTGCCAATTCTCTGAAACCATGCCTAATTAAAGCTCAGCTTCAATGTTTTCCTTAGTTTACAGATTCTTTAGTAGTCCACATTACATTTGATGCTTTTTGGTTAAATCCTTTTCCTATTTTTTGATAAAATTTATATTAAAAAAATTTTAAAATCTCATTTTGGAATGCAAGCCAATCGGGGAAAAAACAAGGGAAATATTTAAATTATGAGATGACAATTATTTGATAGACTCTCTTGAGACTCTTGAGTGAGTTGAAAAACACTTCTGAGATCATCTATTTCTTCCACTGCTTTGTCCTGATTTGGAGCAAAGTTTAGTTGTCATCTTATTTTGATACATTGCTGTTTGTTTCATGAAAAAAAAAAAAAAAAATCATTCATTTTATCGGAGTTCAATGTATATATAGAGAGCCTTGGTGATTAAAGGTAATGTGATGAAAGGTAGCTCTGAGAATATGTAATGCTGCCCAGAAGGTTCATGGGAATAATGAAATGTGTTGTTCCACTCACCATCTTGTGTTTTATGCAGTTTTTCATGCAGGACTCACCCGAAAAACAAAGGGTTTTTTTTTAGGTTGTGCTTTTTTGGTTTTGTTTCTTAGTATTTCAAGACAGATTTATAATATTCAGTAGTTTTGCTTTGTGATGAATACTGTACAAGTGACAACATCTATTCTGCATTTCAGTTCCTCCAACTATTATAAAAAAAAAAAAAAAAAAAGGAAAGAAAGAAAATAAATAAATAAGGGCTTTTGCATAGCTGGGAACTTTAGCTCCTGCTTACCCCTAGAACCTTTGCAAGTCTTTTATTAGGTGCTGTAATGTGCCTGAACATGTACTTAAACATCTGTTGCTGATAGTTGTCTGATGAGATTGACATGTTAGAATTTTTTTTAAAGTTTATACCATTTTGTCAGTTTTTCAGACCCTCTTCAAGGGTCAAAGTGGAAGTGCAATAATGTGACAGTACTAGTGTGTTCCTGGTACTTCTCTTGGCAGTTCTGCAGCTGTATTCATAGGTGCTTGGGCTAACAGATGAGAGCACTGCTGGACTACCTGTTCTCATCTTTAGTGATAGACTGTTCTCTGAATCCCTTTCTAAAACATCTCCAGTACCATCATTTTCGCTCATCTACAAAGCTGAGGTTTGCAGGTTATAAGCCTCTAACCTCTTTCAGTGCAAGTCGGGAAAATCTTCCAGTGTTCTGTGCTGACATGCAAATGCATCAAACTCTGCTTTGTTTTTCTCCATTCTGTTTAGGCATCATAATATTATTTCTTTCAGGAAGTAGGTGACATTTAAACATCTCACAAAGTTATTTTATATTGTGTAAAATATAATTCATATAGACTTTCTAAAATAAGCCCTTCTGAAAGCATATTTAATTCTCATACTTTATTTTTAATTTATTTCTTTAGGCTAAATTCTAATGTATATATACCCAACAGAGTAATGTACCTGAAGATTAATATTATTTCTTTCAGGAAGTAGGTGACATTTAAACATCTCACAAAGTTATTTTATATTGTGTAAAATATAATTCATATAGACTTTCTAAAATAAGCCCTTCTGAAAGCATATTTAATTCTCATACTTTATTTTTAATTTATTTCTTTAGGCTAAATTCTAATGTATACATACCCAACAGAGTAATGTACCTGAAGTTTTTTTTTATTCAAATGCATTCACAAATCAAAGTAATAGCGTACATTCCCAAGAAATATTAATCTTGTTCCTCCCCTTTTTTCCTTTTTTTTTTCTTTCTTTTTTTTTGGTTGTAACGTGCAAGCAATATTTCTTTAGAAAGGAGCTAAATGAAAAGTAGAATACTAAATGTGGGAAGATTAAATACCAAGGATTCAATAATAGTAATCATATAATAAATGGTATCCTTGTAATATCTGCTGTTGGTTTTGAACATAATGAATCACACAGCAATCATGCAGTTGAAGAATGCATAATTCTTATGGAAGCCTTTCATTATGGATGTGCTTTTTGTACTTCAAACTGAACCGTTCTATGACTGTAGGGGGAAAAATAAGACTGAAGCTTTTATGAATCTAAAAGTTCATGACGAGAATAAAAATTATCATGGTGTTCTAAAGTGAGAATGCAAACTTTTTATTATTCTCTCTTACAGGGCTACTGAATCCCTCCCCACTGCCCAAGTGCACCAAGAATTTCTGAAACTTTTACAATTATAGGCTCTATATAATCATTAATGTCATATGAATAAATAAAGCCTAATTAACTCAACACTAATGAGATAAAGTAGGTTCAGATAATTTCTGAATAAAGTAGGTTCATCACTGAAGACCGTATTCCCTCACAGTTCTGTTCTTCATTGTTCGTTGTTGTCATGTTACACAAGTTAATTTTTAACCCTGTAGAGGTCTATGAATAGTGTAACAAGATTTGGTGAAATTGTCAAAAAATAGCATGCAATTTATAATATAACTTCGATATCTTTTTTGATGACAATAATTATTTTAGCATATTTTAAATATAATTCTAGTGGCAATTAGTAACAGAATTTGTCAGTATATTTGATACATTTGGAAGTAGCCAAAGTAACAGGATAGGAACGGGATTATGAAGATCTCTGTTAGAAAGACAAGTGCGCATTTATGGAATGAAGAATAAATTGAGCTATGCTTACATGAAATAGTCCTGAAAGATTTAAATCACTTCAAAGTATTTTTATCTTTTAAGTTCTTTTTCAAGAACTTTCTGAGTTTGCCTTGGTCACCTGTTCACTTCTACCCATACTTCACATAACATACCAGCTTCTCTGTCAAATTCTTGAATGCTTTACCATATTCTCTGCCTTTCCTGAAGGCTCATTTCTGCGATTTTTATTAAGAGCAGCAAGCTGGAAATCTCATTATCAAGTTGTTGGAGGGAGTCTGCTCCAAACCTAAACTCAAAGCTCAAAAGAAGCAAAATTTTGAAGAAAGGTTCAACCTAAGTTTGTATATATGCTTATGTACAGATACGTTTGGAAGTTTGCAGGCACTTCTAATAGCATGTATGGTTTGGCAAGGGCAAATATGAAAAAGTGATATCTACTGGTCTCACTGTGTGTAAACTCATCAGTTTCATGTACGTGTTAGTATACATTGAAAGCAGAAACAAGAAAGCAGTCCTACCACCAGAGAAAAATTCTCTCTGTCAAGTTCTCTTCTCAAGTGCTCATCAGGGATGATTCAACCTGTAGGGTGCAGGTTTTGCCATGAGCATGCGCCACTGCATTCTTAGTCTCCTGGGAAGGGATCCTGGTCTGGCACATCTGTGGCAGGAATCAGATTCAGCTAAAAGTAAATATTTTGCTTTGAGTCATCCATTTTATAGTGCTATGCTGCAGTTCTGGCAAGTGCATTTTCAAGTTTTTGAGCATTTTCAGGTGCATATAAATACATAGCTAGATTTATTTATTTGGAAATACCTGTTTCCCATCTTTGTGTATGCTTTATGTTTTTAAATTTATCAGGGTTGCAGTGAAAACACTGTATGCGTTACGTTTTTCTAGAGCCTGTGAACTTTACAGTGACAGAATTCATGTTCTCAGTAACAACTTTAAACTGTTGGCCAGTCTTCCCAGTTCTAATATCAGCAGTTATATTTATGCAAATTTGTATGCTGCAAAAGGTGCAACAATAATCTATGGTTCAAAACAGAATTTGCTCAGAATAGGTACTTGTGAAGTAAACACCACCCAAAAAAAGAAGTGGCAGTTAAACCCAGACTAAACCTATGTAAAATATGAAATAAAATTTATTAATATGCCTAAGCACTGGTATATTCTTCAGATAAATTAATAAAAATATGCCTGTGATAACTAGATTGAACTGTGAGAAGGTATGAGAAGGAAAAATTAGCACTCCAAAAGTTCATTTTGGAGGAGACATTAATAAAAAACAGATGACATGCAGCAAAGGAAATTAGCTTCTAGTGTATACGGACATGAAGAATGCTAGAGGATGTATCGTATAACTTAATCAGATAGGCTGTAACAGGAAGATGCAGCTGTGGTTTCCTTAATGACCAATGGGTGATGTAATCAAACACTAAATGCACATTGCCAGGTTCTGACAAGTTTCTATCAAAGCGAAGATGGAGTATCACTTAACCCGGAGTTTAGACTGATAGCACATCCTCTCTGGAGTGAGCGGAAGGAGTTAGGAGCAGACAGGTTTCTATAATGTTGTTGTGACATGAAGTAATCTTCCTTTGTCATTCTCTAATGTAAATATCACATTCCCTGAAGGTGTATATATATATACATCTGCTGTATTTGGCAGGGTACAAAGTTGTTAATCTTGCTCACTCCAGCATGAGGCACAGACAAGCTGGGATCCAGCAGAGCTGCAAGAAGCTTTCCGGTGACTCTGGCTTCTGCCAGCGGCTGCAGGCTCTGCCCCTGCCACCCCATCTGTGCTGGTCCATGGATTGACTAATTTAAGGCACTGTGAGAAAGATTGAACACGCACTCACAAGTCTGACTGAAGGATTGCTCTCCTTCAGTAAAGTAGATTAAATAGTGTTGCTAATGTTGAGCTCGTAGAAGTTGGTAATTCCCTTTTCTCTCACTATTCTGCGTGTTACCAGAGAGTGTTTTTGTTTGAGCAAACCCAAATGTTGAAGCTAGTAGAGCAGTGACTTTTGTAGTGGCAGGTTCGGATCCCAAGTGAGTAACTTCTGCCCACCTCAGGCCCCGAAGGAGCAGTTATGTGATGCAGGGATGGGAGGGCTGGGTGCACCTGCTCAGGTTGACTCTGGTGGCAACAGAGTTTTTTCTGTGCTCAGGAGGGAGGATTTGGTCCTTGCTGGCTTTGTTGCATGGTGTAGGTACAAGACCTTTGTTCACTGACTCAGAGTGGTTTAGCAGCAGTTTCACAGCGGAGTACTGCTGTGAATATAAGAACCAAACAGAGTCAAAATTAAGACTGAGCTCACTGATAATCCTGGGCTTTGCATTTTAATGCATATTACTAGTTGAGTGCTAGATTGTGTTTTTATGACGGAGCAGATTAGGAAATAATTTGCATACGAATCTCTCCAAGTCAGTGCAGTTTCCCTGGTAACAAATGGGGAACCAAGTTCCAAAATCTGCTTGTTGCCATTAAAATGTGTGTGTATGTGGGGAGGGGGTGTTCTTTTTATAAGTTTTTATTAAAGAAAAGTAGAACCGCAAAACTTAGCAAGATTCCTGATTTACATAAAATGAGAGGTTGAGGGAATGAAATTGGTTCTTTACTCACCAGCACTTAACTCATACAAAAATCTCATTTCTAGTGAAACACCACCAGGGTATTTTGCAATCAGAGTTTTCCTTTCTGGCTATTGAAAATGAAATTTGCTATTGCTTACTATTTTCAGAGAAGCTGCAAAGGTCTGACATTTCTATCAGTAGCTGCCCTTCCAAGCTTTGTCAGAAGCTGCCTATGAAGGCTGGGAGTATAACTTTGTCTGAGACCCCTAAGGGCTTCCCAGCTCCCTTCCGTGGCTCTATGAGGTGGGATGCTCACCCCGTTTCAGTTTAGCCTGAGGGAAGGTCTCATGGGTTCCTCATCACTCCACAGCAATTGACTGGTTTGGACCTAGAACAGTTCTTTGGCTGCATCTTGCTTTTAAGGTGATGGTTAACAAGAGCTCTGAGTTGAAGTTTTTATTAGATTACTCTTTAGTTTAGCAGCTGGAGAACTTAAAAGATTTTGGAGGGGGAGACAGTGCCAGCCTATTTGTGGGTGCTGGAAGAGTGACTGAAAGACAAAATCATCCTACCGGCAACTGGAGCAAGGAAGAAAAAAAAAAAAAAAAAAAAAAAAAAAAAAAAGGTGACCAACCACCTATTGGGAAGGACCAGTTATCCTTGAAGTTTGCATTTCGAGGCACAGAACAAAAAAGCCAAACAGCCAACTTTCCAACTTTCAGAGTTCAGACAGTATTCTGTGGCTTTATTGAACCAGACAGTTTTGGCATAAAATATTTTGCTATTAAAACATCCCCAGTGCTCTCTGAACACTGAGTAGCTGATGTTTTTCTTCAGTTATTTCCTGAAACTCAGTATATAGCCACGGTATTTTTGATACTGAGTTTTTCAGTGACTTTTCAATAACAGATCTAGTATTAAATCTGCCTAGTTAAAAATCAACTCCAGAAATATAGTTGAAAACCTGTAAGCAACAAGGTGAAAAAAGTATTTTTCCCCCTCCCATCTCTCTTTGTTTGTCCATTCCCTGTTTAATAATTTCCAGTTTGCAAGTTATTCTAATTAGACTTAAGTTTTGAATATGAAGCAAATTGAAACTGTAGTTGCCCTAAAATTTCTGCAATGAAGGAAAATTCTACATAAAAATATAAGGTTTCCTCTCAGTAGGAAAGTATCTCTTCTGTTCAAAGGTGTAATTTTTGAAACCATTAAAATAATAAAATAGGTTTTGTAATAAATAAAAGTAATTACTGTTCAGCTTCTTTCTTAGAAGCAAGCTAAGCTACTTCTGCTGCTGAACACAGCTTTACTTCATTCTGTCAGAGTAAAGTGATTTTTCATGTCATGCTGGGTTTTGTTTCCATTAATGAGCCATACAATAATTGGAAATAAAAACGGAAAATTATATTTGAATACAGAGATCCTAGTTATTGAAAGTTCATATCGTCGACATGAACGAGCTTTATCTTTTTTTTAAATGCTATATCATTAAAAGCAGTGGCACAATTGAAAAGTGTCTCGTGAGTGTTCAAGTTGCGTGGTGGAATTTCCCAAGTGCTGTGGGAGACGGTATTTGGACTCACGAATGTAGCTCCAAGTCAAGCACACCTTTATTCAAAGCTTATTTTCCTCCCCCCGCTTCCATTTCACCAGCTTTTGGATTTTCTAGCAGACTAACGTGAAAGCATGCAAGAATGGTGACTCTGTGTCTTTTGTTGGTAGGAAGGACATCATACAAATGACAAGAGGTTGCTTCATTTGGAAGGATACAGTGAAACTTTCTTTCTCAGATTGTAATTACATTTCCAGTTCCCTGCCAGCGTATGCTGATTGCCTTTTGCAGCTTCCTTGGGGCCTTGTCAATCCATTGATTAAAGAAACATTCTTTAAGTGGATTTGTACGGCATTTGAATAACTGATACCATTTGATTAGGGCTGAATGCTGATGTGGCCAGCAGTAAATAGCTATTTCTAACTGTTGTAATTTTTTATGGTGGATTTTGTGACATCAACTATTTTTCTTAAGTTCTGGACTTTCAAATGGTTACCTGATAGGGTCAGTTGACATGAATGAAAACTTCTGATTCTTGTGGTTGCAGAAAAAAATGAGAATGTTGCCAGTGTGTGTAAGAGGTCCAGAACCTAAAAGACAATGAAATCATGATTCATTCTTTCTTTAAAAGAACATTAAAATAATAAATGTCATGCTAGTTGTTCCTCTATCTTGCAGGAGCTAACTCAACAAGGTTCTTGTGCTTACTACTATTTTTGACAACATGTGTAGGCATCCTGCTTATTTTTCATATCCTTATATTTATAAGGCAGTGCCTTCAGGATTACCCCATCGCTCAGGCTGTAAAACAGAACCAGATTTACTCAGCGAGGTCCAGGATCCTCTTAGCCCCCACCAAGGGCAGCGGGATAATGCATGTTCTTTAGAGGTTTTGCTGAATCATGACCAAAGTTCTTAGGATCAAATTCATGCAGAGAAACATTGAGTGGAAATCTTGTTTGCAAGCACTAAGTAATACTTCCTCCCAAGAGTGACCTTTGGCAACTTCACATGCTTTTTCAGTAGAACTGCTGTGTGACTGCTGCATCTACAGTTTTCAATGGGCAAAATACAAAATTTAGCAATAGGGTAGTAAAACAAAAGCGTGATATAGGGCAAATTTAGTTTGTACTCTTTTACATTCCTGTTTGGACAAAACCATAACATCTATTTAATGGAATTTCAAGGCCATTTTCTCTATTGCTACAAAAGGATGTATCTGTGTTCTTTAAAAAAACCCACTGTGATCTTTTAAAGATTATTTAAAAATGCACTTTAATTTCTCAACACATCATTCCAGTGAATAGTTATTAGTCAATTATTGTTATTATTTATAATAGGGGAAATATTCATTAGCTTAACTATTGTAATGTGTTCATAATTAGAATAGACTATCAAATTATGCCTATTTTGATGAAAATTGTTAAAACTATTTTTTTTTTCTTTGCTCAGATTTTTTTCCTGTAACTGAAGTTTTTAATTGAAAACTCTCAGCAGGTGATAAAGAGGAGAAAGATTTTTAGATTAAAGAAGATATCATGAACATGTAGATTTATACAGATCAAAGGGGCAGTTTCCCTGTGTAGCACATACTGCAGTGTTACGAGAAGCTTTTTTTCAAGAGCTGTTTTCTGTAAACAAACAAATGCGTACATGCTCACATGAATAAAAGCTGGCAGTGACTTATGGTATACTATATAAATTTGAGATTATTCACAATCATTCCTGCCTGTAGTCGAAACAGGTTTATTCATTATATTTATAATCTGAACCACAGCTAATACAAACTCTGTTTTTCGAATATGATTGGACATGTAACAGAAATTGAGGCTGAAAATGCCTCAACAGAAATTGAGGCTAAAATAGTATGCCCAGCGTTTCTGAATTAATACTGTCTGTGTATAACTTAGATATTTTGAAGAACAAGTTACGAAGGTACAAGAAAGAAAAAAAACTTTTAAACATGTACAAAATTTGTAGGAAGACATGGACAAACTGTAGTAAGGAGTGTTTACTAAAGAGGTTTGAATTTTAGACTCAAATATATTTGAAGTTGAATGTTTCCCAAAGAAGTAACCACTAAATATCACAATAATATATTGCCTTTAAAACCAAGTGAACCATTTTTATGAAAAGAAATGTTTATAGTACTCTAACACATGCATACCCGGCCTTTCGCAAAACAACAACAACAAAAAATTGTCCAACTCCAGAAGCTGGAGAAGAGACCTACTACATAAATCCAAGCCCCTTTGACACAGGCCTGAATTCGTTCTTGAGCATTTGTGGATGGCTTTGCTTTGTAACTGTAGGGCGGTTGCAGTGACGGGTGTGTTCACAGACCCAATTGCAATTCTTTGCAACTGCTGCTTGACAGTGTCAGAGCCCTGGGAGACTAAAGCAGAAGAGGACGTGTGGGAGAGCCGCAGGCAGTCTATTCCACTGCTTACTGGATTAGCCATTAGTGTGTGTTTTCTAATGACTAATCTGAATCTTTCATGCTGAGACTGAAACTCCTAACATGTTCTCTTAGTCACTACAGCATAAAAAACTGGTAGTTTTCTTTTCTATAGAAGCCTTCTTTGTGCTTGAAAACTACCATACCTAGCTTTTTATTGTTGTTGCTAGTGTTTTTGACTTTTGTTTGTTTGTTTGTGGCTTTTTTGAGCGAACCACCCTGGCTTTTTTTAAAGCACCATAGAAGATGTATTCTAGACCTCTACCTTTCCTTATTTCTTTCCACTGCACTTTTTGTGGTTTATTCATATATTTCTTGACCTACAGTGCCTCAAACTGCACAGGATATTTCAGCTGATGCAACAGAAATGCTCAATAAGCTAGGTCTTACATGTGCAATTTAAATACATTAATTTATACTAGGAATTGCTCTAGATGTGCATGCAAAATGGTCTTTCAGAGCAACCCATAATTTCATGTAATTTCTTTATATAAAACTTAGATCATTATCTATAAATTCCGGAAAAAATTAAATGTGTGTATGTTTAAATGATTAACATATATCAGTTAGGGAAGGGTTTAGTACAAAACCATTTTGTATTTTGGAAGAAACTTTTGTCAGTAAATCCAGAGAGTCGGAGCTAACATTTGGCTTCACTTATTTATCATTTGATCAGAAAATCAGATACTGTTCTTAAAAACAGCATAAGATCTCAGGTGAAAAAATATACCTGGAGAAAAAAAAAAACAACACACCTCTTTTTTCCTAAATCATACATTTTTCTTAATAGAAGTAAGAAATCTGAATAGCTACTGAGGTAAAAATCCCCTCTTCATTTACAGCAACTCATCAGGGTGCAGCAGTCTTCCGTGCACAAACGAAATACTGAAAATGAATGAGCAGTGTCAGAAAGTTAATATCATACATGAATGGCAAACCCTTAATTGCAAATGTATTGTTTTTTGTGTAGCTGCTACTGGAAGAAATCACTTTCATGTGTCTGTTGGTTCTAAAATCCCATTACAATCAGTCTGTGTTTAATATGCAGATGCACTGAGGCAGTGTGTCTGTGGTAATCTTACTCCTGATATTGTAGAAGCTGGATAGGTGGCCAGTGGGGTAGATTCAAAAGTACTTGAACTGCCAGGCTCAAAGTGTTGTGATCAATAGCACGATGTTCTGCTGGAGGCCTGTCTCCAGTGGTGTGCCCCAGGAGATGATACTGGGGCCAATACTGTTTAACATCTTAATTAGCAACCTGCACAATGGGACAGAGTGCACCCTCAGCAAATTTGCAAATATCAAACTGGAAGGGAGTAGTTGATCCACTGGATGGGTTTGATGTTGTTCAGTGGGACCTTGGCAGTGTGGAGAAACGGGCAAGCAGAAACGTCACGAAGTTCAAAGGGATATGCAAAGCCCTATCAAATGCCCTTTCAGAAAACCAAGATGATAACCCTTTGGGAAATTTTTGGACTCCCAGTTGGCAATCAGTCAATGGACTCTTGAATAAACCTGAATAGATTCCTAACAGGTAAAATTTCCCTGAAGCAGACATAGAAAGCATGTAGGTAGAAAACATGCTCTTGGTAGTGTAGCAAAATATGCTATGTCCTTTATTTACCCTGTATTTCTGCACGATGATAGGCAAAAATTTCTGATACATATCTGGTCTAAATGTCTTTGCTCTCATACCTCTTACCAATTGTGTTTGCTGAATACTTTTTATGTATTTATTTTTATAACAGCTATAAGAAATATGAACTCTTAAAACCTCTGTGGTAATTTTTGAAATATTTTATTTTTTAAAAAATCATGCTTCAAAATCTGAAAAATCAAAATGATAGCTATTGTTACAAAATAAGTTGTTATAATGAAAATATGCACATAAGTGCCCTGTTATCTACCCGTGGATGCACTGTATATGCTAATTCAATTATTTTCTTGTCTGTGGGCCTCTGCAAGTGTGGATCATAAAATCATAGAATAGGTTGGAAGGGACCTTAAAGATCACCTAGTTCCAACCCCCCTGCTGTGGGCAAGGACACCTTCCACTAGACCAGCTTGCTTAAAGCCCCGTCCACGCTGGCC
>KL287649.1:0-13806 GCA_000699545.1 Podiceps cristatus | reverse complement strand
TGGAACCCGGCCAGGGATGGGGCATCCACAGCTTCTCTGAGCAACCAGTTCCAGCCCCCCACCACCCTCACAGTGAAGAATCTCTTCCTTGTATCAAATCTAGATCTACCCTCTTTCAGTTTAAGCCATTACTCCTTGTTCTGTTTACAGGCTCCTGTAAAAAGTCCCTGTCCAGCTTGCTTGTAGGCCCCCTTTGAGTACTAGAAGGCTGCTAGAAGCCTTCCCTGGAGCCTTGTGTTCTCCAGGCTGAACAACACCAACTCTCTCAGCCTGTCTTCACAGGAGAGGTGCTCCAGCCCTCTGGTCATCTTTGTGGCCTCCTCTGGACCCCCTCCAACAGGTCCATGTCCTTTCTGTGTTGGGGGCCCCAGAGCTGGATGCAGCACTGCAGGTGAGGTCTCACCAGAGCGGAGCAGAGGCAGAGAATCACGCCCCTTGGCCTGCTGGTCATGCTTCATCTGATGCAGCCCAGGATACAGTTGGCTTTCTGGGCTGCAAGCACACATTGCCGGGTCATGTTGAGCTTCTCACCAACCAACACCCCCAAGTCCTTCTCCTCAGGGCTGCTCTCAACCCATTCTCTGCCCAGTCTGTATTTGTGCTTGGGGATTGCCCTGACCCATGTGCAGCACCTTGCACTTGGCCTTGTTGAACCTCATGTGGTTCACACAGGCCCACCCCTCAAGCCTGTCCAGGTCCCTCTGGATGACATCCCTTCCCTCCAGTGTGTCAACAACACCACACAGCTTGGTGTCATCAGCAAACTTGCTGAGGGTGCACTCCATCCCACTGTCCATGTTGATGACGAAAATGTTAAACAGCTCCAGTCCCAACACGGACCACTGTGGAATACCACTCATCACTGGTCTCCACTTGAACATCGAGATGTTGACCACAACTCAGAGTTCAACCATCTGGCCAATTCCTTAACTATCAAGTGCTCCATCCATCAAATCAGTGTGTCTCCATTTTGGGGACAAGGATGTAGTGCAGGACAGTTTTAAATGCTTTGCACAAGTCAAGGTAGATGACATCAGTTGCTCTTCAATTATCCACTAATGATGTAACCCCATTGCAGAAGGCCACCGAATTTGTCAGGCATGATTTCCTCTTCGTGAAGCTGTGTTGCCTCTTCCCCATCACCTCCTTATTGTCCCTGTGCCTTAGCATAGTTTACAGGAGGTTCTGCTCCATGGTCTTGCCGGGCACAGAGGTGAGACTGACTGGCGTGTAGTTCCCCAGGTCTTCCTTTTTTCCCTTATTAAAAATGGTGGTTCTTTCCCTTTTTGCAGTTAGTGGGAAACACAATATTGGAAATTGAGGGAGAAGCCAGCGCTTGTGTTTGTAATAAGGTGTTCACATAGATGAAGAAAGGATTTCCATTCCTTTGGCCTGTCAGTTCTACATCTGGAAATATAATGTTTAACATACCAAAATAATGGAGTTACGTAAGCATACACATTTATTCTCTAATGTGTAAATATCATAGAATGGTAGGGGTTGGAAGAGACCTCTAGAAATCATCTGGTCCAACCCCAATGTATCTAAACCATTTTATTTTTAGCTAATAGTATTTCTGACAGAGTTAGAACACCAAGTGGGAGTAATTCAAGAAGTACTTTGTGTTTGCCAGTGCCTCTTTTAATAGAAAAGGTCAATAGAAATTGGTTTAATGCTTTTTTCCTTCTTAAAGGAAGACATACGAGCGTTAACAAAATGAGCTTGTTTGTTATGTTTCTGGTGATGCAAACATAATTGACTTTTTAAAAAATTCTTAAAAATAAGTCTTTGAAATCTAATCTTCTGTGTCCCCAAGTAAAGGATAAGAAGTATAATTGCACAAAAGCAAATGGTATGTTTGTGATTAACATTAGTCTGAAAAGCCAGCTGGCCTACAGAGGTAGATCTGTGCATAAAATTTATTTTACTGGGAGGTGGTTCTGCATTTGTATTGGACTTAGCTTTATAACTAATAGGTTTGCAGATGAAGAAATATCCAGTTACTCTTTTAAATAAGTTGGTGCAGAATGAGATTGGCAAGTGTTCGTTCTTTGTTGTCATTGCTTCATTTTAGCCACATTATTTCACGTTTCTTATTGTCATTCTCTTATCACTGTTTAGAATGTTATATATTGTATCTAATACTACAATTATCATTGTTTTATGTTCATATACCTATGATATACTCAAGAGTTTATTTTTCTTTGAACCAGACTCTTACTTTGTTCAATTTCAAAGAACCTGTGAATCATGCAAACTTAATTAGTGCTGTGGTTATCCTCAAAGTTTTGCAGTACTGATGTAGCTTATCCTCTCAAAGAAAGTTGCTTTCCCAGAAGCATTATGCTACTTCTCCGAACAACAAAGTATAGAAGCAAAGAGCTCTTCCAAGAGTAGGTGTTAGGTTTATACACAGAATGACATCTGAGGTTTTCACTGAGGAAGGACTGAGTTGGTATAAACCTTTATAAATACAAGTACTGATAATTACTCAGTCTGTTTATTAAAAACAACAATCACAAAACAGTCCTTCCACACAGGTTTTGTGTGTGTAATGACTCATATCATGCCTTGCAAGCAGATGAATGACATAGGCTGGTTTTGCTTGCTTAAGTCATCCTGTCCTACCAATGTGTATTTGGGAGCGACTGTCATTCTTCTTCCTTTGATTGAATTGAAATAACGAGCTTTCAGAGAGCTTAGATGTAAGCAGGAGTGCATGTTGACACAAGCAGTTTGAACAAGATTTTGAACAATTTGAAGATGTGGGGGAGGATGTCAGAATGATATGTCTTTTGCAATGTTTTTGGGCATTTCTGTCTCCTGAAAGTCCATGCTGGGCTGCAGCATGGTCCACAGCAGCTGAGTAGCTTGACATAACAAATCTCTGGCCCTTCTGTGCTGTTGTGTTTGTTGTTGTGGGTGTTTGGTGGTGTTGGTTGGTTGGTTTTTATTGGGGGGTGGTGGTGGGTTTTTTTCTTTGTTCGGGGGGTTGGTGTGGCATTTTTGCTTGTTTTGTTGTGTTTGTTTTCGTTTTGTGGGGGTTTTTTTGGTGGTGGTTTGGGTTTCTTTTTCCCCTGTGGTGATGAGGATGGCATTCAGTAGCTCAGCTGAAGTGGCTACAGAAAGCCTTTTGATTCAATTTTTCATACTTTGTGCTCGGCTAAACCTGTTGGATAGCAGCCCACAGATCTGATCAGCTCATGGAAAGCATCAGAAATTCATACATTTGAGTACAATCCATCTGCAGTTCTTGGAGCTACATTTCACATCATTATGAAGTTTAGTCTGTGAGCAATGAAATGCAGCATATACAATGTTGATGGAGCACACTGGCATAGGTTTAGGCTCTAAACTTACTGTGTGTTTACTGACAGAGTTCAGATATAGATTTTAGCATGTGCATAAACATTTGTTAGGAGAGCAGCTTGTCCAAAGCCGTCACAGGAATGCTTTTGGGGAAGTTTTAGGGATATAAGCTGTGGGAAGGGCTCTTCAACAGAACATTCATTGATGGACCCCCACAGTCAAGTCATCTATACATGTTATATGTGTGTTTTATCACTGAAAGTCGTTGGGAATTGAATTGTTACCGTGCTTGAGCACGGTATTTAATTTGGATCAAGGAGCTTGCATACTTTGCTTTACTACTAGCTGATTCCAAATCCATTTTTAGCATTTAATCGGTCCTGGCTCAGAAGCATGTTACAGAAACATTGCTATCATTCTTCTCTGCATCACCATCAGCTGTAGGGGTAGATTTTCTGTTTTGTCTAAAAGCAGCAAGAGGCCTGTCCCAGACTTGACAAATGGCCTGGTTCTGTTATCTGTTGTGTATGACATCTTGCTTCATTAACTGGTTGCTTTTTGGCTGAGTTTTATTTTCTAAATCTTACTTGATACAGGCTCCTTTCAAATTGTTCACTAGATTCAGCAATTTTATTGAATGGTAAAGGGTTAGACTGCATCTGGCTTGTGGTGAACGTGGCAGTGCACATTTGCCCTGTGTTGCATTTCCTTGGTCCCTGGGCACAAACAATGCACAACATTTGCACCTTGTGGAGCACTGAGTGAACACACTACTTCCAGCACCCTTTTTTGTAGAAAAAAAATTTGCAGGTACATTTTAGGGAGATGACAAAATTTGCTCTATGTCATACATTCTCTGGAACAGGTAGCTTCTTGTCACTATTTATCATTGTTGTTTATTTAGTGTCAGATATAATTCCGATGATTGAAAGCATGGCAAACTATATTAACTGACTGCTTCACTTGTAAATATTTTGGGAACTGCCACCTCCATGTGTGAGATCATACAGTCTCTTTGTCCTGTATTTCAAAATGGAACAATTTGGTGTGTTTAAATTATGGGTCAAAAACTGAATAAATGAAGAAGCTGCCTAGTCAGTCTTTCTTCCTAATGAGCATTCACTACACAAAAGCAGAGCTGCCAATTACTGGCCACTCTTTCTGGCTACTCATTAAGTATGTTTCAGCATGAACCTTTTATGATTTGGCACATGGCCAGATCAAATTCAAACTTTCCCCATGTCCAGAATAATACTATCACTATTTTGATAGACAGGTAAGTTGCAAGTTTCATATATACACGGCGAACAGAAATTTGGGCATGACCAAAGGGCATCTGCTTTTCTTACTGCCAAGAAAATTATTGCAGAAGTGACTGTATTTGACAGTAGTAGATGAATTTCACTTTATTTAGCTTGAATTATGACAGTGAATAAAATATTTACTAGATATCTGATATCATTCTACCCCTCAGAGCAATTTTAGAGAAGTAACACGTGCAGCAGCTATAGCCCAATATTGCCTCTCTAATTTGCTTTCAAGAGTTCATTTCAGTCTGCAAAAACTAAGTACTTTAGAAAAGCAGAGGAGAACAGATTGCTCCATATGTATGTCCATTAGGATTCTGACTTTTAGGTTTGTGTTTTTTGGTTGTTGGGTTTGTGGGGTTTTTTTGCTTGTTTCTTTGTCTGGGTTTTGTTATTGGTTTGGTTTGGGATTTTTTTGGTTTTGGGGTTTTTGTTTGGTTTTCTTTTTTAACTTTTAATACCAGTAAACCAGTAGAACTTTGCGATATAGATCTGATTTCAGCTTGATCTCTACATTGTTATACTCAGGCTGTTACATAGTACAGAAAGATCAAACTAATTTTAGAGTTAGGTATTGCATTTGAGAAAACTACTATAAAGTTTTTTGACATTTGTCAGAGCCTTCATCTGAAGCACACTGTTCCTTAAAAGATAAGTTCATGTGAAGTCACATTAGACTATGCAAATGTCATTTGAGAATCCAAAATATTTTTCAGAATTATTTCCTCACTTCTAGGGTAATTATTTTTGAAAAAAAAAAGTATTGTTGAGATTAGGCAGGTAGGAAATTAGACTTTAAGAAATCCTACAGAGGCAAAATAAATATATAGGCTTTCCTATATTGGAACTAATATTTATCCACTGCAGATACGTACCAGCTAAGAATGTGTTTCACTCTAAGTGTTATCTGTCTCCATAGTAGCAATGTTATATATTTTGAGGATAAATGCAGTGTTTTGAGTTCACAGAGTGTATTTTAGACTTACTTGTGGTATTGGGGACTATATAAGCTTCAGCTGGTGAATTGGTTTCGTATTCCTTTTGCTTTATGGAATCCAGCAGAGATGTTAATGGTCTCTGTTGTATAGTCAGTGGTTCCTTGCAGAATGCCAGAATTTTATAGTCTCTAAAGTATCTGGATCAAGAAGTAATCTCTTGTTGGAGATGATCCTTATTTTAAATGGTGTCTTTATATGCAATGCTTACATAGATCATGCCCACCAGTGTACAGAGCCCATTGGTCTTCAAAGAAGTCTTATGTAGCATTAAGATAATGATTTCTTAGATTAGCTATTTGTGTGTTTTAAAAAATATATATTTTAAGAAATATTTTTTTAATAGATGTGAGAACTACTTTTGAGAAACATTTTGAAGGAGGTTTTTAATTTGTCCAATGAAATGGGCCAAGTTCCCATGTCCGGTCATTCTGTTGGAAGCCCAGAGGTTGAGACACTGATGGGGGGAAATTTTTTTTTCCCTTTTTCTTTTTTTCTGACCAAATCTGATATCTTTCACTATGTCTGTTTGACAGAACCTTCTGGCATTAATATTTTTTGTATTAAGATTTGAGTTGGCAACTTCTACAAAACTAAAGACAATCTATATATGAGAAACTATGCTGTCACTTATGTCGTGCACTATATCCTTCCTAGTCCTCACTTTATTCACGTGTGAGTACTTGCGCAGTTATGCTAAGCCTGTATTCTTCCAGCTACCATTTTGACTTATCTAAAATAAGGCAAGACATTTGTGCAAGGAATAAAAAGATCATAAGGCATTCTGTCAGTTTTATTGGTTTCTCCCATGAGTTTCACTGCTCTCCAGTCCTCAGAAGCCCTTATTTATCCCAGAAACATTGGAATTTACAGACTGACTTTGCTAAAGCACTGCTGAACTTTAGAATCCTCATAAGAATGCTGGAAATCTTCAGAAAAGCCTTCTATGATATCAGCAAATATCTCCCATGAGAAGCCTTCTAGTACGCTGGAAAGTGTTCAGCTGTGATAAAAGAGTATGATTCACATTTAGAATTCTTGCTTGGAAAACATGAAGACTGTGAAACTTTTTTATTTGTGCTGGTGTGACACTTATTGTTACATTTTCAGATCCAGTCAGACAGAATGTATGGGTTTTGACAGTTATTTTTAATATTTTAATGATGAAATCAATCTTTAATCATTTTAAGCTAAAAGATGGTAGAATTAGATTAGATATAAGGAAGACATTTTTTACTATGAGGCACTGGAACAAGTTGCCCAGAGAAGCTGTGGATGCCCATCCCTGGCAGTGTTTAAGGTCAGGTTGGATGGGGCTTAGAGCAACCTGATCTAGTGGAAGGTGTCCCTGCCCATGGTGGGGGGTTGGAACTAGATGATCCTTAAAGGTCCCTTCCAACCCAAACCATTCTATGATTCTGTGATCTTTGAGACTATGCTGTTTGTTGTAGTAAATCATTTTACTTGGAAAAAAGGAGAAGGGACTGAGCCAAACCCAATCAGGCTCCAAGGGTCACAGTAAATGCGGTTACATCGGGCTGGCAACCAGTCACTAGTGGGGTTCTGCAGGGATCCATCTTAGGGCCAGCACTCTTTAATGTCTTCATAAGTGACCTCGATGCAAGACTTGATGGTTCACTAAGGAGGTTTGTGGATGATACAAAAATGGGGGGAGGGGTTGATACTCTTGAGGGCAGAGAGCCCCTGCAGAGGGATCGAGACAAATTAGAGAGCTGGGCAATCACCAACCACATGAAGTTTATCAAGAGCAAGTGCTGGGTTTTGGACCTGGGACGCGGCAACCCTGGATGTACCTACAGACTGGGGAGCAAGAGGCTGGAGAGCAGCCCTGCGATATGGGCTCTGGGGGGTTCTGATCAGCGGCAAGTTGAACATGAACCAACAGTGTGCTCTGCCAGCCAAGAGGGACAACCGTGACCTGGAGTGCATCAAGCACCTGCATCACTAGTCAGTCGAGGAAGGTGGTTGTTCCACTCTACTCCGCACTGGTGCAGCCCCACCTTGAGAACTGTGTGTGGTTTTAGATGCCAGTATAAAGAGGATATAAAGCTACTTGAGAATGTCCAGAAGAGGGCCACAAAGCTGGTGAAGGGTTTAGAGGGGAAGCTGTATGAGGACCAGCTGAAGTCACTAGGTATATTCAGCCTAGACTGAGGGAAGATCTCATTGTCATCTACAGCTTCCTCACAAGGGGAGGAGGAGGAGCAGGCGCTGATCTCTTCTCTCTGGAGACCAATGATAGGAGCAGGGGGAATGGCAGGCAAATGAGCCAGGGGAAGTTTAGACTGGAAATGAGGAAGAGGTTCTTCACCCAGAGGGTGGTGGAGCACTGGAACGGGCTCCCCAGGGAGGCAGTCACGGCCCCAAGCCTGACAATGTTCAAGAAGCATTTGGACAACGCCCTCGGGCACACGGTGTGAATCTTGGGGGTGTCCTATGCAGGGACAGGAGTTGGACTCAAGGATCCTTGTGGGTCCCTTCCAACTTAGGACCTTCTATGATTCTAAGTAATTTTCTTCCTCCCTATGGAAGTTTTTGGCACAACTCAGCCCAAAAATATCTCTCTGTTTTAAGGAATTATTGTTAGTACAGTCTTCCCAGCCATGTTTGCTTACTACTTTGGATTTTGTACTCTGGTTGTCTTTTTCTGGTCTGTCTTTTCTTATATACTAGTTCAGTGCTGCCTTGAGATTAGCAGTTAACAGTCTGCTGGACTTTCTGGCTTATTTACTATTTTGTTTTGAGCAGTGCTGTTGTGGTAAAACAAGAAATACTAGATGACAAATAAAAGGCAGCTGTTAACACCAGTTTCGAGAAGGTTTAATGGATATGATGGAGGCAAGGATGACAGGCTGATTTAATCTTGTCTCTGGTTGTAAATCAAGTTGAGAAAGGCAGATGTATGTACAAAGCCAGAGTGAGAAGTGGGAAATATTTTGTATGCAATTAAGCTTTTAATCAGTTATTATTTCTGTGTTTATGAATGACAGCATCATTGGCAACAATTTTATATAAAAATGGCATTGAAATTTACATTTCATTTATCCCATTCATTTTTCATAAAACCTTCCGTTCTCAACAAATTTTACTGATATATTAAATATTTTTAAATGTAATGGAAAATATTGAATATATTCCTTTTACCACAGTTCCTCATTGTTTTGGTCCATAACCTTCCATAATACTTTTAATTCTAAAATCTCTCCGTTTCATATGTTACTCCCTCACCTTCTATGTAGTGTTTGATTTTTATTTATTTATATTTTTTAAAATTCACCCTCAAACATGGACTAAAGAGCTTTTGTCTCACTTTGAAGGAATTGAGGAGAAAGAAGAGAGGAACTGAGGGGAAAATAACTGAGCGTGAGAGTCTGCGAAGTAGGAATTAGCAAGTAATTTAACCATCAGGGACCATTGCAGAGCATAGCTCTATCAGAAACTTCTCGTCTTCTAAAAGTAATAGCTGATTCTGAACGTCTTGGGTAAGAAGTATATTAAAGTAGGGTACTTTCCAAGTTAAGTAAAATGAGGTAGAAACCACATTTGGCTGAATGTGATGAGGAGAATGCAGCAGTGAATGGAATACAGTAATAAACCAACATTTCAAAAAAAAAAAGGAAGCAGAATGTAAACTTCTGAGTTTAAAAATTACTATACCTAACAAAAGAGTTAACAAAGATTTCAACGTAAATTGAGGTAACACTGCAGGGAAAATGAGTTCACTTTACGATTTCATTTTGGTCTACCTACTGTTATTTTCCTTAAGTGAATACATTGAACAAGGAGGTAAGTGGGAGCTGAGGGAATGGTAGGTGAGGAACCCTTAATTTGTGAAATTTTCTTCAGAGAGTTTTGTCATCAATTATATTGGGACAATACAAAGGCTTCAAAGTCATGCTTTCTGAATGATTAATTTCTTTGTTTACTTCATTAGAACAATACTTGCACTTTCTTCAAAATGTAAAATTTAAATGATTGTGTATATTGGTGTGAAATAATATAGTTCCTCAGCTTTATCCATGTTTGTAAAGCAAAAAAATCTCAAAACTGTTCAGCTTTCTCTTTAAACACCATGTTTCTAAGCATTTGTTCTATTTCAGCTTTAGCAAATGCATTTTTCTAGATCTTATTTATTCTCTCCATTCTCAGTAGCACAATTCTAAAGGGCAACATAACTTAAAAAATTTAAAATAATATAAACCAAAGTGCATATTTTTTAAGATGCCTATTAATTTAGATTTGCTGCAAAGGTAAATGATGTCTAAAGATGTTTTTAGGACAAAAGACAGATGATGACAACTGCAGAAAGAAATGAAGAAATGTGCTTCATGCCACAATGATCAGATAAAAGCAATCTTAATACTAAAAATTAAGTGGAGAGGTTAGGACTCTTCCTTCCACCTTCTACTCTTGGCACTACGGAATTGTTTTCTAAACCCTATGGTTTATCTTTTCCAAATCCTAAGTGACAGACTTTCCCCTTAGTTTTGGAGAAACTCCTTCTCAGTTCAGTACATGCTGTGAGGTATTCAAAGCTCTAACTACGATCCATTTTACATAGCTTTCTTGTTTGGTTTGAACTTTCTGTTGAGTGTAATTAACGCTTGTCTAAATTTTAGCTGCCTGGAAGACTTTTTACATTAAAAATAGAAGGGGAAAATAAAAGCCACACTTATTCTTTAGATCTGTTCCCTAAACTAGAATTTCAGATATAGCATGTATTCTGTGATATTATTAGTCTTTTCTTCTCTGCGATTATGTTGATAGTGTAGGAGACCAAAGACAAAGAGATTCCCTTGAGTGTAGAATTATTAAGGGGGGGTGGGGGAAGTAAGGAAGTTGTCACGTCAGAGCTTAAAGCCTGGACCTGCTCCATGGTAGTAGAGAATTTTACCATCTGTTTTCCCAAATACCCGCAGAATTGAATCAGGGCCCTCTTCTGCTCTGTTTAGCTCACAGAGACACTGTTGCTGAGGTAGTAACCCAAACCCAGAGCATACTGCTGCAGCTCCATTGCCATCGAACAATAGTGAATCACCTTGAGCCTCTCTGCAGAGAACTTTTTTCTGCATGTCATGAATTTCTTTCTGTATTATGTAATGTTCAGAAATTATCCCTACATTATTGAACAGTTTGTCCTGCTATTTCTGCCAGAAAGTGTTCACTGTATTTTTAGTATAATTTCTTAACTAAATTTATTTCTGCATAATTACGAGTTATAAATCCTCACTTTTTTGTCAACTGTACAAACTATTAATAAATTTCCTAAAAACTTCAGACTTAAATGACATGACCAAGAAAAGGCTGTTGCCAACTGAGGCTAAATCCCTGTGTCATAATCCATCACTCTCTCTGTTGGCAGAGGCAGTATTTGCATTACAGAGTGAACAATGCCAGTATGTTTTGTAGAAAGAGTATACACATTCCAGTACTATAATTTAATAGGAAGAGTAAGAAAGCACTTTCAGCCTTTTTCCACAAATTCCCAGTATAAAAACACAGAACTGGAGAGCACTAATATGATAACCATTTTTTTTTTTTTTTTTTTTTTTCTGCAGCCATAATATGATGGTGAAACTTAATGGAAATTTTAGGATCTTTTCTAGTCTCTTTAGTGTCTTCAATCAGACCAGTAAGAAAAAGAGGTATTTAGAAGCAGCTAAAACTTTCTCATAATGACCATTTGAGAGCCTATGAAATAAAAATTTCCTACAAAGCTACCAAGAGTTGTAACAGGCATTCTAATTGAATAGTATTAATTTAAGAAATTCAGGCATTTTTATTTACCAGCGTCTCCAGACCTAGAAAGGCAGGGGTGCAGTATGTTGAGTATATATTTCTCTGCTGGTTTTTTATCTTATCAAATATGATAGATTGATATTGTCTTTTTTTTAGATTAAACAAGATTTTCAAAAGACCTGGTTTAATTTACAGTGATACGAAATGCAAGTTAGACCAGGTCTTAATGAACTTGAGGCAGTTGAGCCATCCTACTTGAAAGGTAGGAGCGTTGATGCAGTAAAAGCATCACTTCCTTACACAGCGAAGGTGTATTATAAGGGCACTATTTAATAGACTTTGGAAGCCTGTGGACTGTTCAGGTTGCTGACCATGTAGTATTATGAAGAACAGAAAAAGCTAGATAAAACAAAAACTTGACAGATAAAACAATAAGGCAAAACAGTGAACAGATGGTTGTTCTATTATTTAGTATGGAATGAAAAAATCCCAAGACTATTGCTGACCTAGCCTGGAAATCTTGTGGTGCAGCTGCACTCAAACACAGCTATGTTGTCTCTGGTCCTGTGGAAATTTGCAAAGAATGAGCAACGGTTGCTTCCTATGAGATACATAAACAAGGAGCTTCAATAAGCTGATGGAGAATGAGATTGGGTTTCTTAGAATTCATCAATAACTGACGTCAGACTGCAGTTTGCTATACTGACATACTCATCAAGAAGGTACGATTTGAAATGCAAGCAGTTTTGAAGAGATCTTCTTTCTTCTACACCCTTTCTCCTATATTAAATAATAAATACATCGTTTCTTCTCAGTCAATGACTGTTGTATGCTTTTACAGTGTGAAAATTTCCTTCATTCTTTTCGGTATGAGATCCTGGTTTTTGCATTTTTTTAAGTAAATAATTAGCAATTGCAATTGAAGATTTCTTATAGAATACTGAAAAGAATATTTTGTTTGTGTGCTTGCATGAGTGTCATGTACACTGATGAACTAGAAATAAATATTACTTTTCTGTGATGACCACTAGTATTGTGAGGGCTGGGCATGGGGATGGGATGTATCACTAGATGTCATTGTAGGTTTTGAGACAATTTGTAATAGCTCAGCTTGTTAAATACAGAGGAAAATATAACAACTGTTGAGTGTTAGAAGTTAAGAGAAAAAAAACTTCATGTTACTAGAGGTATAAAGGCCTGGAATTAACATTGTAGAAAAAACTGTATCAAAAGAGACTCTGCTCTTGTCGGTATGAGTCACTGTGCAAGGTGAATACTTTGGAAATTAACGTTGATTTTCAATACACAGAACGTTTTTCCATCTTATATATTACATAATTACCTATGATGTTCGCATTCCTTTAATGTTATTAAAAAGCAGGAGAGGTGGATGTGTTTGTCTTCAGATTTCACAACAGAAATGGAGGTTATTAGTTAATAGTAGTAACTAGTTTACAACCACGTTGCTCATCCATGTTATGTAATGTATGAAATAGAAATATTTTAAAGGATTCAATGAGTAGAGGGTTTTACTAGGAAATAGTTACAAAGTAAGAGCAATCAATTTTAAGGAGAATTCTCCAAAAATTCTTAAATAAGGCTGTGATTTATCGCACATGTCTTTATGTTCAGAGAATTATATGTCTAGACAACTCTCCCAACACCAATTAAATTGGTGTGCATTTTTAAGAATTTCAGATTCAATTATTTTTACATATACTAACAAATTTTGTCAGGTACAAACACTTAAAGAAGCTTTGCTGTCTGCCAGGATAGGCAGGAGATTAATGGCTGACATCCTGCAAGTACAATTCAAAGCCTCATTCTTCAATAGCAACCCGTTAACTTTCTTAATTATGGGCAAAGAGAACAGCTTGACCTGCATTGGCCCATTGCACCAATATGAGACAACCGTGTCTTTTGGGGGAGTCTCTTAGAGGTTCTCAGAAGTACCTTTACCTCTGCTCTTTTTTTTGTGATCCAGCAAAATTAGACTCTGATTTCATCCTCCCTTAATTATGTCAGACGCTTTCATGTTGCTGAACATGAAAAATATCACCTCTTTTTTCTCGTTGCCTTATATGTATATTTCTAGGCTTTTGCGGAACTTGGCCAGTTATGTTTAATATTTAATATCTGGAGTATTTCCTTCATTTTTAAAGGTAGGAAATTTATGGAAGGAAAAGGAAGAGGTTTTTCCTATTTCTTCTTCATCACTGGAATTAGCTGTCTGTGGTCAATATGGGATGGTTTTGATCACGTATATGCTTTTCTTCTGTTATGCAAGAGTGCTACCTTATATATGGGCAAAAATACTATTAACTATAATGAGATGTATTTAAATGAAGAAACATCTGGAAAATAGAATGAATCATAGAATGGTCTGGGTTGGAAGGGACCCCAAGGATCACAGAGTTCCAACCCCCCTGCCACAG
>JMFS01130023.1:0-13642 GCA_000699545.1 Podiceps cristatus | reverse complement strand
TCATCAGCAAACTAGCTGAGAACGTACCTCATTCTACTGTCCATGTCGTTGACAAAGCCCTCTTCCTTCCTTTATCCCCTCCCATGGTACTCTACCAAGCAGATCCCTGAAGAGGTCAGTCTCCTCTCCCAAAGGCCAGGGTAGTGACCTTGCTGTGTCACTGCCCTAAGGGTCTTGAACTCCACTGTTTCATGGTCACTGCAGCCAAGGTTGCCCTTGAACTTCAAATTCCCCACCAGCCCCTCCTTGTTGGTGAGAAGAAGGTCCAGTATAACACCTCTCCTTGTTGGCTCCTCTGTCACTTGGAGAAAGAAGTTATCACCAATGCATTCCAAGAACCTCCTGGATTGCTTATGCCTTACTGTGTTGTCCTTCGAACAGATATTGGGGTGGTCAAAGTCCCCCATGAAGACCAGGGTTTGTGAATGTGAGAGTGTTTCTATTTTTATTTATTTATTATTTAAAAATTTTTAAGTTCTCGGAGGCTTCACCAGGCAGGAGATACTCAGTTTTTTTCTTGGACACTTCTGACCAAAGGAATCTCTGAGGAAGAGATTGGCAAAAACATCAGTAAGCTTAGGTTGAGACCAGACAAAAGAGACAACAAGTGCCATTACAAAGCTCGCTCAATTCCCATGACATTTGGAAGCTGTCAAGAGGACTCAGTTGTTATTGGAGAAGAAAAAAGAAATATTGAGGATAATGAAGAAAAATCAAGACTGAAGTGGGAATCAGTTAGGAAGATTTTAGAATAAAGAGATGAATTATAGTAGGAAAAAAGAATGCTCTTTAATTGGTGAAAAGAAAGGGAGTTTGAGGAAGAAGTCTGAAACATGAAGAATAGAGGAAGAAAAAGATACTTAATTAGTATTATTTTTAAATGTTGCAGGGAAATGGTCATATCTGGAGGTTCTTTCTTTTCAGTGAGACTTTTATAGAAAAAGATGTTTTTCTCGCATAAGCATTCAACATTCCAGCCAACAACCTATCCCTTGCCCCAGAATAAAACCACACATTTGACACAATTTTGGTGAAAGTAATACAGAGATTTTTGAACTTTTGGCATATGTTAAATGATTTGATCCAAATATCTGAACCTTTAAACTTTGTGCATGAATCAAATAAAATTCAAAGCAGCAAGGAAAGAGTAAAAATAACTGCAATATGAGTCTCCAGAGGGATACCGTTCCATGAAATTGAGGTACTATTATTTATCTTCATAGAAAATGTAATTTACCAGTTGATATTGTGATAATATGTATTTATATTTCTAAGTGCAGTAATATGTCCAATAAGAATAAAACTTTATGATCTTAAATTTTCTAGCATTTGGTGGTTATTTATAGAATAACTAGCATCACCTTATTAGCTGACTGGATAGTTTTCTACTTCAATATATTTCAATCATAGAATAGTTTAAAAGGGTAAAGTGTAAGCTTGCTGTTATATTTTACTTCAGAGGATAATATGAATGAAACCACATGAAAAGCTATCCTGAGGAATAAACTTTAGTGAATACCAATGAGATTTTCAAAATGTTTATACATGCATACATGTGTGTGTTCAAAATGTTTATACATGCATACATGGCATTGCATATTGCCCCATAAAGAGATTTTCACCTGTCAGTGAGAAAGTTCCTTGGTAACAAAAACTGCATCAATGAAGCCAAGATTAAGATTAAAATAAAGACGGCATTAAAATTACATAATTTATCAATTTAAACATACCCTATTTAGAAAAGCAATGGTTCAATCTTATAACAGATGTGCAAAGTCCTTCAGTTTATTGCATTTCTGATAAGAAATAATAATATAAATAATTCTCAAACCTCATATAAGTTAATGTATTTGTAATCATTTAGATCTGTAAAATATGATCCCTACTAGAACAAATAAAATTTTTAAGCTCAAAATTTAGTGTAAATCATAATGGAAAGCTGTTTATTGGTAAGATATAGTACCTTAAGAAAGCATTATCATAATCCTTTTGTAAACCGTGGGTAGCCCCTGACAGGTAGAAGTGGCAAATAAAATGCAGCTTCCACATTACATTTGGAGTTTTAATTTGATATGTTTTAAATTTCCATGTCACGCTACACTATACAATGTTGTCTTGTGCTACCTCTGAGTGAGCTAATACATCTACATAACCCAACAGAGAACCATCCTGAAGTAATAAGCCTGGATTTCAGAAACAAAAACAATAAATCGAAGGTTGGCATAGTACTGCTATAAGTGCACTGTTTCAAAGTTCAGGTCTAGCTGTCTGAGAGCTCGTTCAAGTATATCTGCACAACAGTAATCTAAGAGGCTATCCCAACTTGAGAAAGGTAAGGATTAGGAGTTTAATCGTGATTGTTCAAGCATAATGGTGCTGGAAAGGCATAATAAGCTTATTGCATGCTAATGCAGTTATAAATTTATTGTCTGTAATCAGTAGAAGTAGATACCTGTTAGATGTTGTCAGCAGTTCTTATGGACCCCGAGAGTGTCTGAATGAGGTACAGCACATCTCTGTGTGATTGATTAGCTAGTCCTCTTTAAAATTTTTGTTTGTTTGTTTCTTTGTTTGTGTGGGTTTGATTGTTTCGGTTTTTATTTCCCTGGCCTCCAGTACAGACCCCCTGTTCACAGCACCTCTTTTCCAGCTCTAAACTAGTTTTGTTCTCATCATAGCAACTGTAAATAGATTGCAAGAGTATAAGCTGCTTTTTTTTTTTTTTTTTTTTTTTGTGTGTGTGTGTGTGTGTGCATGTGTGTGAAGATTTAAAATTAAATTAAATCCTGCAGAAATCCACAAAGGCTTAGAAATGTTCTTTGATGCACTTCTTCTGACTCTTTTTTTCTATTAAAATGACCAAGGTTTAGGACTGAATGAAATGTATAACTGAGTCTAGCAAATCTTGTGTTGAAAGATTTCGCACTGCTGTCCAAATATTCTTCACTGGAAGGGCAGTACTCAAAGGGTCAGATCTGCTGACTATATGACTGGTTTATGCCATCTGGACAGAGATGGAGTACCGTGTCCAGTTTCCGCTCCCCAATACAAGATAGACATTGACAAACTGTAGCAAGTTCATTGAAGGGCCAACAAGGTGGGGGTTGGAGCACCTGCCCTGTGAGGAGAGGAGAAGCAAAGCAAAGGGAGCCTGACTTGTTTAGCCTGGAGAAGAGAAGGCTCCAAGGAGACCAAATGGCTTCCCCTTCAGTACCTATGGTGAGGTTATAGAAAAGACAAAGCTAGGGTCTGCACAGTCTGCATGGAAGGAAGGTACAAGGCAATGGGCGTAAGCTGAAATAGGGTTCATACTGAATGTAAGGAGATTTTTTTTTTTTCTCTGCAGAAGGAGTGGAAGCTTGGTTGCAAGCAGATTAACCAGAGAAATTGTGCAGTTTCTGTTCATCCCTGGAGGTTTGCAAAATTAGAGAGGATAAAATCCAGAGCAATCTGGTCTGACCACAAAGATTACCTTGTTTTGAGCAGGAAATTGGACTAGAAATCTCCACGGGTCACTTCCATCCTGAATTATCACAAGATCCTGTGTTATGATTCCATGATCCTAACATAAGAAACTGCTTATATGTCTGGATGTGCACAAGCCTCCTACGTAGTCACTCTTCCCCGCCTTGAATACCCTGGTGGATTTGAACTTCCTGTACGCTCTTTCTCAGGGCCTTTCTGTTCTGTGTGTTTAACCAGAGTGTGTTCCATCGTCCACGACTTGTCTTTTCAAGTAGAATTATCCTCTTTGATTTGTTTTCTCCTGCTGGCTTATCCAGCCTGATGCATATAATCCCCAAGAAAAAAATCATTGCTCCATCAGTGGGGACTAATTACTGTCCTTAGTGTCTTTAGTTCTTGCAGGAGGTCTACTTTATCTTACTCTCTTAGTTGAGGCTGCTAGCAATATGAAGTCTATAAAGACGGATAAAATTCTTGAAACATTAAAATATTACACCGTCCAAACATAACACAAAGCCATATTTTCTGTCTGTAATCATTGACATTATCATTATGCACACCAACTCCTGCGAAGATAACCTGATAAAATGGGTGACCTGATTAAGCACTTCCTGATTGAACAGAGCGCTCCATATTAGCAAGCTTTCCATTGTGCTTCTGCATGCTGGGGGAATGATCTAAAAAAAAGCATACAAAGAGAAAAGAGATGGAGAAACTTACCATAGATCTGTGGCATATAAACTGCGTGCTTCCACCTAAATCAAGAGCAGTAGAAATACAATTCTTCATGTAAGGAAAAAGTTAGGTTCACTTGCATATTGCAAAATCTGTTTCACTAATGGCTCCTTAGAGACGTTAATTATGCAGCAGTTAATACGAAATGCAAAATTTACTTAGGAAAAGGGAGAAACTACTAATATCATTGAAAGCAGGTAGAGAGATGGTATCAGTTTATACTGTGAGTGCATCAAGGCACTGTAGCTGAATCCCAGGAGCAATGCTATTCCATAAACATCAAGGCAGCTCATACCAGTACTGTACAAAATAAATACTCACTTGACTTTAGCACAAAGATAAGAGGACCTGATTTGTGAGGGCTGTGTCATAAGTTGCAGGTTAATAGGATGTCAGAGAACCTACACACCAGGCTCTTAGCACTTCCCAGTGAGGCTCATATGTTTTGAATTACTTGACATCCTACGTGGTTGTCCATCTGGGAAGATCAGGTACATAGGAGGCTGAGCTATTAGCTACATATACAGAATCAGCATCTGAATGTTCTTCATGTTGCAGATGTTATAAGAGACTTAACTTATTACGGTTAAGGGCTCATTTTGTGTGAAGGACTAAGAAAAAAATCGTTCAGAAATACAGATATACAAAATGAAATGCAGCATCTGCAGACTCTGTCCCTGGTAAGTATGTGTGTTATATCCAATATGTGGAGCAATTGCATGGTATACAGCACTTTCTCTAACAGGTTTACAGAAATTTCATCATGCAGCTTCTCTATAGTTATTTATGTACATTTATACAATTTGTTCAAGTTGTTTGACCATCTAATATTGCTGAGTTAATGATAATACATTGACTACTTGTCAGAAAGAAAGGGAGAGCAAAAACAGCACTGAAGAATGACAAAATCAGGAAAGTAGCTACCTAGGTGTCAAAGTATTTAAGTGGAGTCTACATGGATTGGGAGTTTAATGGAGTCTACATCCTGTGGAAAGTTGAATTTTGGTTGGGGGACATAGTGACTGGCGGTTGAGAGTGGAATTATCACCAGGGTAGCGTGGCCGAGCGGTCTAAGGCGCTGGATTAAGGCTCCAGTCTCTTTGAGGGGCGTGGGTTCAAATCCCACCGCTGCCAGGAATGTTTTCTAGGATGGAGTAATGCCAGGTGGAAGTATAACTGGGGAGAGGAGTGGCTGGAGAGCAGAGCAGCCCTGCAGAGAGGGATCTGGGGTGCTGGTGGCAGCAGGCTCAATACGAGTCAGCAGCCCGTCCTGGCGGCCAAGAGGGCAAACCCCATCCTGGGGTGCATCAAGCACAGCATGGCCAGGCAGTCATAGCCAGTTGGTGCCGCCTCACCTGGACTGCTGTGTGGAGTTCTGAGCCCTACAATTTAAGAAGGATGTGAAGGTCCTTGAATGCTTCCAGAGGAGGGTAACAAAGCTGGTGACAGGGCTGGAAGTGTCCTGAGGAGGGGAAGGGGAGAGGGAGGTGCTGATGTCTTCTCCCTGGTACCTGCAGGAATGGTTCAAAGCTGCACCAGGGGAGGTTTAGACTTGACATTAGGAAGCATTTGTTTACCAAGAGGGTGGTAAAACACTGGAGCAGGCTTCCTAGAGAGGTGATAGATGGCCCAAGCCTGTCAGTTTTTAAGTAGCATTTGGACAATGCCCTTAGTAGCATGCTTTAACTTTTGGTCAGCCCTGAATTGGTCAGGCAGTTGGACTAGGTGATTGTTGTAGGTCACTTCCAACTCAAATAGTCTAGTCTAGTCTTGTCTAATTTTGTTGTCTCCTGTCTTCACAATCAGCTGGATAGAGTTTACTGACCAGATTGTATTTTTCATGATTCACTGTGGTTACATGACGCCAGTGAATCATTGGAGAGGCAGATTGTTTTGCGAGCTGAGACTGCAGAAGAAAATGGAGATTCAATGCAACTCATATATGCATCCCATAAATTATTACAGTAGAAAGAGGTTATTCTTTTCAGCTAAGACTGGAGATATTTAGATCTTTCACTGAAATAAAAATTGGTGCCTCCCTACCCTCACCTCCTGCCCTGTTCAAAGTGAGTTTTGTCTTTATTTGCTTTAATACATTGATTTGAGTCCTCTGAGCTGTGCATACAGTTAACACAACTGACAAAACTATGGCTTTGAGCAACATACAGGTAAAGATAATTTTGGTTAACTGCACTTTCCTTTTCCAATAAAATTGTGATTTCTAGCCTTTTCTGTGTTTTGCTTCCTTGTTAAAGAGGTAGTGTGAGTAAAGTAACACATAGTGCTCACTCACCATTTAAAAATGTTGTAATGACCTGTTTTATTTTGGGTATTGTTCTACTCGACTGTGCACGGTAATAAGTCCTTCACAGTACTTCACACAGTTTTTCAGCAAATACTGTCCTTTATAACACCAGTATCCAATACTGCACTATGCTGAGGCTTGGTATGAGTGTTGGTTATGTTAATGAAACTGCATGAACAGGTTGTCCCATTCCTTTGACATGGGTAACCTATACTGCAGTTTGGGAAATGACACAATATTCATATCTTGAATATCAAGCCCACACAGATCACTGCTCTTAACTCTTAGGCACTTATGACTTTACTGCATGTTAAAGGTAGGACAAGTAGGGGAAATTGTCTCCTGATACACAATTAACTGCTAAAACCTCTTCAAGGTTCGAAAATAAAACAATAATAGGCCTGCAACAGTTTTATGTTTTTCAAACCAAAAAGACTGAAAGCTGTTTTATGAATATTAACATTTAACATTATAAATAGTCCACAGCATGCCTATCTGGGCCTAACTTTCTCAATGTTTAAACATCATTCAACAGTTATGAAACTACCTGAAAATGTCCTTTCCTTCTGATTCTAAAAATGTATGTATTTCTTGGTTCCTTTATTTATAAATTGAAATATCAGTAGTACATCTCTACGTTATGGCTTATTAGACCTGGAAATATTAGCTTGGAAAGTAGTTTATTTTTGAATACTGTTCATCAACTTCTTTGAGATTCATAAAATTAACGATCTCTTGTTTAAATCCCAAATTTTCAAACTGATATGCATCTAGATCCCAGATTTTTGTCAGCTCAGGATATGTGGTAGCAGCCTCTTAACTAGACTGAAATGAAGTTATTTTCTAACTCATATTTCTGAACATCACAAACCCATAAAATCAGAAAAAGAAATTGTGATCATCTAGCCTGACTTTTTATGCAACTTTCCTGTACAGATTTTGGTTTAAGTGAGAATATGTCTCATATGTTTAGTGATGAACTGACAAGGGATCTTTTGCAAACTTTTCCAGTAGTTAATTTCTCAACTTTAAAATATGCAGAATTTTTATGTTTTAAATTTCCAGATGTTACGTTATGTTATAATTTGTTTTATTAGACTGAAAAACCTTCTCTTATCACATAGCTGTTTCCTACAGCAATACCAGGAGAGGAACCCACAGAAACTAATTTAGGCTACAGAAGCAAATCCTCTCTAGATTTCTTCTGTTTTCAACAGTCTTCCTCAGAGGTAGTTTCAGAACAGGACTGAAGCATTGGTCTAATAATATTTTTCCATTTACGACTTCATGATTCTAAAGCGATTAGCATCATGAATACTCCTACTCTCTTTAACCCCAAACCCATGATTAGTCTGGAGGCTTTCCTTTGAATTGTCTCCAATTTAACAACCTACTTCTTGAATTATGAATAAGAGAAATGGACATATTATATTAACAGAATCTGAAATAGTGCCAAATACAAAAGCAGAATAAGTAAGTCAGGTATTTTAATCAATATTTTCATTCATAAATTGACAGATTTTGGCAACAGTGGCCATATTCTGAGCTGATATTTACCTGATTATCCATCATGATCTCTGTGTCCTACTCAGAGTCAGTGCTTCCCAGGGCTTCATATCTACAGCCCAGCATTCTTTGCTCCAAGGTGTATGTATGTCTTTTTATTTTTCTGTGTTAAAATGTATGCTGTTTGGTAATGCATTGTTTAAAAAGTAACATGGTGTCCTTTCTGCTTCATTATTTAGCATTCTTTGTTTGTCTGCAGCTTTATTAGTTATTTATTTTATTCCAAGTCTTTCAAGATGTTAAATAACGTATGGCCAATTAAAAGCCAATCCTGTTGGGCCTCAGTGAAAGCACAGTCAGTTCTGACTAGCTGCTTAAAGTTACTGTTTGAATCCTGTGAGTTTTCAATCCAGGTATTGTGTTCCATATGGTTAGATATCACTTAAACTTCTTCATCAACTTTGCCATGTCATACTAAATAAATTAACTCTTAGAACTCAAGTAAACCACATCACTAATGTGGACTAACCCCAGTAGGCAACATATTTTTTTCCTTTGGTCTATGGGCCACCCCTGTAAAATGTCCATAAATCTCCATAAAAAGTGCATGGAGTTTATTTAGTCCATGACATTGGGGTCCATCTGTTGTGATGATCACTGAGGACAGGAGAGGTGATGTGTTCCACGGAGTTATTGGGTGCCAAAGCCACCACAGGTCAGAACACGTGCACTGTTTCTTGTGAGGCTTGTCCTCCATTGGTTCAGGTGGTTCCTGCTATAGTATTTCCTATAACATGCAACTCAAATCGTGGGTTACAACAATTTAAAGGTATATCTATTACAATGTCCATGCCTGGTTGCTTTGGATCAGGCCATAGGGTTTAACATGATAATGAACTCCTCCCCTTGCCCCTGCTCCAGTGTGGATTTATTCATGGGTCACAGTCTCTTCAGGGGTATACCTGCTCCAAAGTTGCCTTAGCCACGGCCACCATCTTTTAGACACGTACCGTCTGTGTTGTGGCCTTAACCACAGGCCACAGTCTCTTCAGGGGTAA
Organism: Podiceps cristatus; assembly: GCA_000699545.1. Lineage (NCBI taxonomy): Eukaryota > Metazoa > Chordata > Aves > Podicipediformes > Podicipedidae > Podiceps > Podiceps cristatus. The sequence goes on along the minus strand of JMFS01130023.1, from coordinate 4,573 downwards.
ACCTCCTCCTGCATGGATTTATCCACAATCATAGACACTTTGAGGTGTTCTGGCATGGCCACGGAAGCCTCAAGGTGTACCTGCTCCAGCGTGGACTTAATCTTGAGCCATAATCCCTTCAGTTTACCTGCTGCAATGTGGACATATCTGCAGCCGCAGACACTTTCAGTTGTACTTGCTCCCATGTGTACTTATCCACATGTCACAGCCCCTTCAACTCGAGTTCACACTGGAGTTCCAGCCTGTCCAGTGCAGCAGCACAGGAACAGCAGCGATGCCCTGGCCATCTGCCAGCCCAGGCACATCGCCATCGCTGTTATCAAAATATTCCCAGGCACAGCAGAGTAAGACGATAGGCAGTATGACAAAAATCAAATGCAAAAAGCAGCCACTAAAAAGTGCTAGACTCTCATACACAGTAGGCAAGAAAAGTAAGCCCCATTGCAAGTACAGGAGCCTGCCAATCAGTAGTTAAACAGTTATAACAGCTACAGTTTCAGTCTAGCACACTACGATCAAATCTGTTGTTATCTCAAATCCTTTGAGCCCTGAGCTGGGAGCCAAAAAGAACTGTCACAGTTTAACCACAGTAGGCAGCTAAGCCCCACGCAGTCACTCACTCACTCTCCCACAGCAAGATGGGGGAGAGAGTCAGAAGGGTAAAAGTGAGAAAACTCATGGGTCAAGATAAAGACAGCATAACAGGTAAAGGAAAAGCTGCACCCAGGAGTAAAGCAAAATACGGATTTAATTCATTACTTCCCTACTGTAGGCAGATGTTTAGCCATCTCCAGGAAAGCAGGGTTTTATCATGCATAACAGTTACTTGGGAAGACAAACACCGGTGCTTTTATTGCTGAGCTGTAATGGATTTGTGTGGTGGTTTTGGTAGTGGGGGCACCTACAAGGGTGACTTCTGTGAGAAGCTGCTAGAAGCTTCCCACATGTCCAACAGAAATAATGCCAGCGGCTCCAAGACAGACCCACCGCTGGCCAAGGCCGAGCCCATCAGCGACAGTGGTAGCACCTCTGGGGTGACAGAGTTAAGAAAGGGGAAAAAACTTGCTGCAAAGAACAGCAGCTGGAGAGAGGAGTGAGAACATGGGGGAGTGCCAGCTCTGCAGACCCCAAAGTGAGTGAAGAAGAAGGGGGAGGAAGCGCTCCAGGAACTGGAGCAGAGATTCAACTGCAGCCCATGGTGAAAACCATGGTGAGGCTGGCTGTGCCCCTGCAGCCCGTGGAGGTTAACAGTGGAGCAGGTACCCATCTGTGGCCCATGAAGGACCCCACACCGGAGCACACAGATGTGCCCAAAGGAGGCTGTGGGAAGCCCATGCTGGAGCAGGCTCCTGGCAGGACCTGTGGACTCGTGGAGCCCAGGGTCGAGCAGGTTTGCTGCCAGGACTTGCGACTGCTTGGGGGACCCACACTGGAGCAGTCTGTTCCTGAAGGACTGCACCCGGTGGAATGGACCCATGCTGGAGCAGTTTGTCAAGAACTGTAGCCTGTGGGAAGGACTCATGTTGGAGAATTTCGTGGAGGACTGTCTCCCATGGGAGGGACCCCATGCTGGAACAGGGAAAGATTGTGAGGAGTCCTCTTCCTGAGGAAGAAGGAGCAGCAGAAACAAAGTGTGATGAACTGACCGCAACCCCCATTCCCTGTCCTGCTGTGTTGCTCAGGGGGAGAAGGTAGAGAAAATTGGGAGTGAAGTTGGGCCTGGGAAGAAGAGAGGGGTGGGTGGAAGATATTTTAAGATTTATTTTTTATTTCTCATTACCCTACTTTGATCTGATTGGTAATAAACTAAATTAATTTCCCTGAGTTGAGTCTGTTTTGCCTGTGACGATAATTGGTGAGGTCTCTCTCCTTGTCCTTATTTCAATCCACGAGACTTTTGTTATATTTTCTTGCTCATGTCCATCTGTGGAGGGGGAGAGATAGATCAGCTTTGGTAAGTACCTGTCATCCACTCAGGGTTAACCCGCCACATGAGCATAATGTCATATGATCTGGGATATCCTTTTGGTCAGTTGGGGTCAGTTGTCCCAGCTATGTCCCCTCCCAGCTTCTTGTGCACCCCAGGCTACTCATTGGCAGGGCAGTGTGTGAAATAGAAAAGGCCTTGGCAATGTGTAAGAACTGCCAAGCAATAGTTAAAACACTCCTATGTTATCAATACTGTTATGGTTCACAAATATAAAACATAGCACCATATAAGCTGTTATGAAGAAAATTAACTCTATCCCAGTGCAAACCACTATGTCTAAGAACTACAAATATTAATCAGATGATATTCTAAAAGGTATATGTATTGAAAGCATAAGCTTTCCATAAATTATGCTGAATGCTAAGGAATAAAAGTGTAGGAAATATGACAATGGGATATTACATCAAATGAGGTACAGCTAACAAAGGACATAAAGGATTATAAAGAAGAAAGATTTTTATATGTAAACTAAGAGTGACAGGAAAACTGAAGAGTGGTTGTTCCAATATTTACCAAGTAAGAAGGGCCAAAAACAGTTGATGAAAAGAAAACTGTGGAGTTTAATGACTCTTCAGCTTCATTTTCATTAAAAAGGTCAGCTGTGATCAGACGAATAACACAATTACTGGCACTGGAGACAGATGAAGACTTGGGAGGTAATTAGAGAAGAATAGGTTAGATATCACTTGGATAAATTCATAGAATCATAGAAAGGTTTGGGTTGGAAGATCATCTAGTTTCAACACCACTGCCATAAAGTGGGACACCTTCCACTAGACCAGGTTGCTCAAAGCCCCATCCAACTTGCCATTGAACACTTCCAGGGAGGGAGGTTCCACAACTTCTCTGGGCAACCTGTTCCAGTGTTTCACCACCCTCAGAGTGGAGAATTTCTTTCTTAGACCTCATCTAAATCTACTCTCTTTCAGTTTAAAGTCATTACTCCTTGTCCTATCACTATGTGCCCTTGTCAAAAGTCCCTCTCCAGCTTTCTTGTAGGCCCCCTTGAGGTATTGGAAGGCTTATAGAAGGTATCTGCAGTCTTCTCCAGACTGAACAACTCCAACTCTTTCAGCCTGTCTTCACAGGGGAGGTTCTCCAGCCCTCTGGTCATCTTCGTGGCCCTACTTTGGACTTGCTCCAACAGGTCCATTCACTTCTTGTGTTGGGGGTCTCAGAGCTGAATGCAGTATTCCAGGTGGGGTCTCATGAGAGTGGAGGAGAGAGGGAGAATCACCTCCCTCGACCTGATGGTTCTTCTCTCGACAATTCTTTTGATGTATCCCAGGGTACAGCTGGCTTTCTGTGCTGCAAGCACACAGTGCTCAGTCTTGTTAAGCTTCTCATCAACCAACACTCCCAAGTCCTTCTCCTCAGGGCTGCTCTCAATCTATTCTCCACCCAGCCTGCATTTGTGCTTGGGATTGCCCGGACCCATGTGCAGGACCTTGTACCTGGAGTTGTTGAACTTCATGAGGTTCTCACAGGCCCACCTCTCAAGCCTGTCAAGGTCCCTCTGGGTGGCATCTCTTCCCTCCAGTGTGTTGACTGCACCACACAGTTTTGTGTCATCAGCAAACTTGCTGATGTAGCACTCAATCCCACTGTCCATATCGCCGAAAAAGATGTTAAATAATGCTGGTCCAAACACTCATCCCTGAGGAGCAGCACCGGTCTCCACTTGGACATCAAATCATTGACCACAACTCTTGGAGTGCCGCCATCCAACCAACTCCTTACTCATCAAGTGGTCCATCCATCAAACCCATGTTTCTCCAATTTAGAGATAAGGGTGTTGTGTGCAACCGTGTAAGATGACATGAAATCATTTGTGTGTGACAATAGTCACTCCAAAGAAAAGGATCCTCTGTATTGCTTGAGTATGTGTGGCAGTAGCTGTAGGTACAAACCAAATTGTGGGCCCATTGCTGTTTACAGTGGCAACGTTAATAATAGTTCTTGATTACCATTACCCATGAATTAGCAGCAACTGCAAATAAATGCTGCCAACTTTATTTGACCGTTAGAATAAACATCCTCAAATGAGTAACCACCTTTGTCAGAATAGTAATAGACTTTGAACAGGTGTTTAGTTCTCAGGTTTTTATTTTCATCTAAATTGCTTCTGGGGATCCTAGTAGAAGATGGTAATTATTCTCATAAAAACCTAAAGAATATTTTGTCTTTTGTGGACAAAAGTTGTGGATGAAAATTTGAAACAGAAAGTTTTCAAATTCCAAAATCCAAAATAGATAAGAGTTTCTGTGCTGTGCGTAATATTGTCCATTCAAACTCATATAAATGACATTATTGTATGTGTCAGCTATATAAAGCAGCTCTCTGATCCACAGCTGTCAAGGGAGCAACAGTAGGGGATTTTATTTTTAGAGACTATATTATTGATCCAATTGATTTTAGAACAGCTTTCATAGCTTGGCAGAAGGCAGACAGTACTTAACAGAATATTGTCACTAACCTTCATAGAAATGATACAATACTTCTTTTATTTTTTTAATATAAATTCCTTCTTAAAACTTTTAGACAAAGGTTGCTGAACTAATCATAGAATCATAGAATCATAGA
>KL287647.1:25070-41150 GCA_000699545.1 Podiceps cristatus | reverse complement strand
TGTTACCAGCTTGCCAGTCTCTCTCATCAGCAGGAGCCCATAACAAAAAGGTTCTAGTATTCCTTTCAAATACAGACCTATAATTATTATTCTGCTCAGTCACAAAAGTAATACACAACAGTAGCAACTTCAGTTCTTGGAAAACTGCAGTCTTGTTTGCAGTGTCATGCAGGACAAGTTTCCCTAACTGTTGGAGAGGGTTCAGAGGAGGCTACAAAGACGATCCACCTCCCCTACGAAGAGAGGCTGAGGGAGCTGGGCTTGTTTAGCCTAGAGAAGAGAAGGCTGCAGGGGGGGGGGCCTTATTGCAGCCTTCCAGTACCTGAAGGGAGCGTACAAAGAGGAGGGGAACCAACTTTTTAAAAGGGTAGAAAATGGCAGGGGGAATGGGGGGGAAAGGGAGGATGGATTAAAGCTACAGGAAGGAAGGTTTAAATTAGATATTAGGGGGAAGTTTTTTACAGAGAGAGTGGTGAGGTGCTGGAACAGGCTGCCCAGAGAGGTGGTGGATGCCCCATGCCTGGAGGTGTTCAAGGCCAGGTTGGACGGGGCCCTGGGCAACCTTGTGTAGATCCAGGCCTGGAGGTTGGTGGCCCTGCCTGTGGCAGGGGGGGTGGAAAACTCTGATCCTTTGGGTCCCTTCCAACCCAGACCATTCTGTGATTCTATGGCCTCATCTTGGACTATTAACCTGCCACAAGCTGCAAGATGAACACTAAGTTTCACAGAAACAAAGGTGTAAAGTTCGATTTCCTAATTGTGGTTAACATATCTGGTTTCTGAGGGAATATATTGACTTATTGGCCGATTAATTTATTTTCCTTCACTTATTTAATAAGTTCAACATGCCCTCTGGCCATCCTCACATCACCAGTGGGCTTACTGTGGAGTAAACTACCTTGGTGTTGATGGGCTAAAACATAGGTGCAGCCTCATCATACACTGAAACTACCTGAAATTTATTGAACCAAACATTAATTTAAGCTTGTGCCTCTTACCTGGATCACTGTTTTCTCAACACAGTTTGAAGAGGAGAGAACAGCTGTAAGCACAAGCCCAGGAGGCACACTGAGACTCTCACTGCATGTCATCCCCATCACACCCCTAGATAGTCACTTCCTTTCCCAACAATCAATAACCTGACTTTAGCCCATTCTCAGAGTACATTGATACTGACATATTCATCTTGGCCAATCTATTCCGGCCTAGAGAAGCATGTCTTCTATCCATCCTCTTTAAAGGCTTAGGTATAGCTGGTTTTTTGTCTCAGCTAATCCACATGAGAAATCGATGTTCCTCAACAACCACCTTCGACTAGCAATGGATGTTACAGACCTATCTCAGTTATCGATAGCAGCCTTTACATTTTTTTTTCTTAATAAAAGAAACAAGGTTTATATAACAATCACATAATTTATTTTAGCTGATGTCATCAGTAGTAGTAAAAAGTTGCTTGCTTTTTCTATTATTCTGTATGAAGATTTTTCATATCCATTTCAAATGCTTTCTTGAAAAATTGACCACACAATTAAGTCTGAAAGATGTCTTTTCATTTTACAATACGTACAGAGTTATTTTTTCCTCTTTACTTTAAAAATTTAATATCCATCAACTAGACAAGATCTAAATTTTTCTAATGTCACTTTTGCTGTTCTTCAGGATTTCAGTGGCCAGTGCTGTTTTGGTGATCAAAAATAAGTATTTAATTCCTCAAAAATATTTTGTTATTTTGCTACCCATGTTCCTCCAGTACTCCTAACCAGTACCTCATACACAAATCCTTTGTTGGAAGTAGAGAGAGACCTGTCGCACCAACTTATTTCAGAACCTTCCACTTCATAGAATTTTAATTTCTGTGCCAGACTCTGGCCTTTAACAGTACATTTGCATTCTGAAAATAAAACCAAAGTAGATAGAGCTTTTGGCTCAAATCCATATGGAATTCCATATTTTCCACTTCTAACTTCGAAAGTGTTCCAGTCAAAAGTATATACAATATTTTTTGAACCCTTCACCCTCTATTACAGAGTCAAGATTCATCAAGTAGCTCAGGGTAAACACTCAGTATGTCCAAGTACTAGAACTGCATATTGCAAATATAACAGCACCTCCTTCCTATATATGCAGTGATTTAAGTCACACCTGGAATGGAAATCAAACACTGAAACCCAAGTTTCAAGACAAGGTACTGCTGCCTTATTGTCTTCTATTCATTAGCTCTGCCTTCTGCCAGAATTTGGCAGCTGGCATAAAAGGTGGCAACACCTGTTTAGATCCTGCAGATGAAAGAATCTATTTTGTCCTTTGAGGATTTTGTATCTCTGTATTGTGACCCCAAAGCCACTGGAGCATAAATCATACGATGCATTTCAAGGAACAGGTGTGACCCTGTAGCCTTCTCTCTTCAGGGACTGCAGTGGACACAACAAGCACAGAAGCTTGACAAAGCTTTAAGATTTACTTGGAAGTTCCTTGAAGTTTTAAATAGGACTTTAAATAACTAACCGATGCATGCTTACTTATTGAAGGCACACTGAATTCATGGTTGACTATATTCTTGAAATCTGGGAGAGACTAATTGAAAAAATGCTTCGTGCAAACTACAGCCAAAAACTCCAAAGAGCATTTAGATCCTTGCTATTATTTTGGTAATATCTTAAAGCACCGAAATATACTTCCTAGAGAGTCTTCTCTTGCTTGTAAGCAGAATGCTAAGTCCTGAATTTGCCTGCAACACTTGTTACCAAGGAGACCAGATTTTAAAAGGTAGACCTGTAATGCTAACGAAAATATAAAGAACAATTTATGTCAGTGTAATACTGAGGTTACATTTTAAAAAGGTCTAGTTAAGCCACCTAGAGAACTGTCAGAGGAAAAAGGATCAGAATGAAAATCCAGAACACATTCACTTAAGTGAAGAAGCAGTCTAGAATAAGAGATACACTTTAAAGGACAGTTTCAAGCAGTTTTACAACAGACATTAGCAGATTGGGTCTGGAAGAGGACATATACATGTACCTGAAACACAGGCAAATTCTGTGCTTTCTTGACAGTCTAAAATATGGTCAAGTCTTGATTCCCAGAATGGTCTCAAGCAAATCCATATGTGTCTTTAACAAGATTCTGAATGTCCTTGCTGTGTCTGAAATATCTGTATTTTTTGAAGATAAAGCATATAACAAGTATACCTAAACCAGTCTCTTCTGAAGGAAACAAATCTCTAGTGTTCTCACTCTGCTTGGCCTTAATTCAGGAAAATTAAAAGTTCAGTTTTTCTCCTACAGATAACAATTTTAGATTTGAACACTTATACTTCATATTTAATAACTAGGTCATACTCAATATAAGATGCAAATCAAGACAAGACATAAAAGATACTTCATTGCATCCACATGAGCTTCATTGCCATGAAGTCTGAGGTGCTGTGCCCTTTTACTGGGACTCCTGTAGAAGCAAGGGGCACATGCTTCTAGTACTGAAATAATTATACATGCAAGTTGCCAAACATCTCTCAATGCCCCTTTCTACTGAGCTCCAGATGTGAATAATATGTTTCTACCCTGAGAGAAAAAGACATTTTAAAATCTAAAATCTAGGATTAACTTCTACCACACAATGATACTATACATTCACAACTGTGAATACACAGATGTAATGTGTAAAATATGTTGGCTTTTTTTTTGCTTCAATAACTGCAAATGAAAAATTTCTTCTGGGACCGAGGGATTGTGTATAAATAGTGGCTGCAATCCCACCATGTGTCTTGCATTTCTTCCATAGTAGTAAGGATGCATTTTAAGAAACAGCTTAACAGCTGTTGCAGTCTCCCTATCTGGTTTCAAGATACTTTGCTCCACTTCTGTCATTAAAGCACCTATTTATCTATTGTAAGCAACTTCCTTAGCACACAGCATGCAGAAGCTACCACAGATTTCATTGCACGCATATGCTGTCACTTAAAAATGCGTATGTTGGTAGGTCATTGTAACTTCTTCCACTAGAGCTTGCATTCATTGTAGTGACATCCATAGATTGACATCCATGTAAAGTACACATTTCTGTCCTACATGCTGGGTCTGCATGAAGAGATTTAGCTGTTAGCTACATTGAAAACATCTGATTATAAAATGTATTTTCTTTCCAAATTCCTTATTGATTGATAGAAAGAAGGAAAGGTCTTTCATTCAGAGAAATTTTTTTAAATGGATCTTCATTAAGGAACTTAGAAGTAAATCTGAAAAATTTTGGTGGCAAGTCAGAAGACTGCCACCTTGATTAAAGCCCCCAAAATGCTGCCTGTGAATTCTTTCAGAGGTTTTCTTTATGAATGAGCCCCCCACATCTGAAGGTAGATTTTTACAGTGTTAAGTTATGCTTAGTCCCACAGATCACTTCCAGAAGGAGTGGTAGGAAAGCAGAAGACAACTTTGAAACCAGCCCCACTTTGAGGAAGGCTCTGGATTAGAAGACCTCTAGAGAGCCTTAGTTACTATCTCATTTTGCATTCCTGACTTCATGTATATTTGAACACTTCTTCAGTAAGTGCTGGTCCCAGTCTCATTCTGGAAAACTCAAAAGTCTTTCTCCAGCTATAGCATTGTGCTAAAATTTAAACATGCCTTTATTTCCCCTGTAAGCTTGTTTATGCTTAGGGAGGCTGCAGAGGGGTTCTTTAAGTTAACCTCTTTCCTAAATGAAGACCTGTGCTCTTATTGTTACTCTTACTGTACAGCCCAGATCACACCAAGAAAGGCCAAAGCCTATTTTGCAACACACAGTCAAAATACCATGACAACCCTTTCTCCTAGATTCCTATAGAAAGGCCTCGTCTTGAACAGTTCTATCCTCACTGTACAACAGATCCCCTAAATGCATGAAAATACCATTTACACCTTTTTGAACAGATGGCTATGACTTTACACCATGATTTACTAAAATGCTTCATTAGCCTAATGATCATTGAAAACATCTGTATCATGAGGAAAGCAGGAAGGAGCAGGGAGAGGAGGGACTTCAGCTCAGTGTAAATTGATAGCATAGACAGCAACAGCAGGTTCAAAATAATCCGGCTGTTTTAAGATCAGATAGCTGCCATCTTCTGGAAGAAGACATGCACTTCAGAAACACAATCTTACTTTTAGTAGGCCACTTCATCATAAAAAACATGTGGCGCAGCCAACACTCCCTTATCTGATTTGAGCATCATATATATTATTTTCACTGAAAGCCAAAGAAAATCCTGCTTGTCCTACTAAGTGTCCTAGAACAGTTGGTAAGACTCAGTCATATTTAATATTCCTGCCTGTGACAACCTACAGACCCAAGATATATAGAAGTGATGGGAGGAGCAAAAGGGAATAAGAGGAAAATTTATCTCCTAGCTACTGTTGTTTAATGGAAAAACTGTGAGACAGCAGAACACTGGCAGGACACGATATCAGACTATAAGGACTGCATGGCCAATAAAAGCATTTACAGTCAGGATAAGAACAGCCTGATCCCTAGAAAGAGGCCTTCATTTCCTGCCCCAATCACTCATCCTCACCCCTCCACTGCTTCTTCCCCAGCATTAGTGCAGCAAACTCTGAACCAGTGAAATAAATCATACTGGCAAAGTAATCCATGTTAAACTAAGTACTCCTCACAAGCATGGACATGACCCTGATTTTGGCTCCATTAACCACAGAGGTGATCTTCCTGCTGCAAGAGAAGAGAGAAATGAGCTGAAGACTAGTGGCTGGCAGGGGAGGAAAAGGGAGACTGTTCTTGCCCATTTAAATTGTAGTTGCATTATTCTCCCACTTTCAAAGAGACTAGGATTAAAATTACTGACCATGATTAAGGACACATCAGCTTTTAAATCCTTACATAGCTACTGAGTTTTAGACAAATGAGTTAATTATGGGACAATGGATGAGGGAAATACCAGAAACCAAGATTAAAAGAGAAAGTATTTGGAGCCTAATGATACTGGTTCATTTCATTGTTTAATTTAGCTAGTCACATCTCAAGAGAAAACTTGTATCTCAAAGAAACACTGCAGTGTTCGCCACACATACTTAGAATTATTCTTGTGCTTTGTAGCCTGGTTCTTAGTTACTTACAACAGCAAACTCCTTCCCCTCCCTCCTCTCCCTGTACATTTCAACTTTTGCGAGACTCCCACCTGGAGTACTACCTCCAGTTCTGGGGTCCCCAGCACAGGATGGACATGAACCTGTTAGAGTGGGTCCAGAGGAGGGCCACGAAAATGATCAGAGGAATGGAATATCTCCTCTATGAAGACAGACAGAAAGCTGGTAGCGTTCTCTCTGGAGAAGAGGTAGCTCTAGGTAGAACTTATTACAGCCTTTCAATATTCCAAAGGACACATACAAGAAAGATGGAGGCCTGTAATAACAGGACAAGGGGCAATAGTTTTTAACACGAAGAGGGTAGGTTTAGTTTGGACATAAGGAAGAAGTTATTTACAATGAAGATAGCAATCCACTGGAACAGGTTGCCCAGAAGTTGTGGATGCCCCATCACTGGAAATGTTCAAGGTCAGGTTGCACAGGGCTTTGAGGAACCTTATCTGGCAAAAGACATCCCTACCAATGGCAGGAGGGTGAACCAGATAATCTTTAAAGGTCCCTTCCAGCCCAAACCATTCTATGATTCTAATATGCTTCCTGATTTCAGAAGTGAAGTTTTAATTGTCTTTGTGGGATGAGTAAATGCATATAATTTAATTTGCTTGTCTGCTGTGTGTTTTGGTGACTCACCAGAAGAGTGTCTGTTATCTGCCAGTACTTTAGTTGATCATACCATGTGCATGATGTATAGAAGACTTCAGACACTGGCCCAGAACAGAAATCAGGATCATGCAGTCTAACTGCTTGAATCCAATTGTTATCCTAATCACTTGGGCTGTACACCTTCATATAGAGTAATCAGGAGGTGTTTAATTTAAGACATGAGTCTTAGTTTCAAAGGAAAACTGAGTAACTTAACCACAGGCAATCCAAGGTCTGAACTCCTCCAAAGAGTTTACTTGACCACCAACTCTTTGTTCTCAATAGTTAATTTTCTCTTCTATCGCAAAACTACACAAACAGTAACCAAGACCAGAGGTGAATGTAGTCACATTAATCACATGCTGTCCCACAGCTCAACTTGAATGGAAATGTACAGACAGAGCTCCCAAACCCTTCATCATGAAACAAAGATTTATGGAACACAGAATCAGGCAAGGTATTAGAAACCCAGTTTCAAAGATTTGGCTTATCATTGATACCACCAACTTATTTTAATTAACAACTGACAAGTGCTACCTAATCCCTATTAGCTAGAAAGACTTATCATATTTTAATCAAACAATTATGAAATATAAGAAGCTACACATTTATGAGACAAGTGCTAGTAATATGTAGTTTCAAAGCACTATAATAAGAAGCCAGTAAAATACAGGATCTCTCAGCCAAGTCAAATGATCTGACTGTGCCTGATTAGTCAAGGACCTATGTTAAGAACAAAAGAAGAGTGGTATCTGAATATTAGACTTAAATTAGCAAGTTGCTGCTTTCTCTCACATAGCAACAAAACATGACAGCATTACAAGGCAAATACCAGGCTGTGCATTATTAGCTCACAAGATCCATTCCAGTCAGGCCCCTAGTGCATGGGATTATTCTGCATTTTAGAAGACATATAGGAACATACACAGCTGGAAGGCTAGAGTAACTCCCAAGTCACTGTAATCATCTAGAGCAAAACAGAGTTCACAATAATTTTCATGTTTTATATTTTTCTTGCCCACCAGAAACCCTTCTCAAATGCAATAGTTTCGATTTGGTCACTGAATAAATTCTGATAGTGGACCACAGTATAGCATTTTTATGTCCTATATCAATTATACTGGCTACCATGCACATAGAAGATTTAAAATCCCAGCTTTTTATGAGCCAGTGTTCTGGTTGAACAGATTTATTACCACGTACCAAATTTGACATTTTTTAAAAGCAGAAAAGTTACTGGTTCCAACCACCTAAAGGAATATCTACAAATGATGCATTTAAGATCTTGATCTAATATCAGATCTCCTGATATAATTTAGTTTTCCACAACTTATAATAGACCTAATTAGGTACACATTTTACTACCACAGAAACAAGGGGGGAAAAAAGCAGTAATTTAACTGTCAGATTATGAATGATTCAGCATTGTCTGAAAGTAAAAGTATCCAAGAGCAAAGCAAGTTTGACATCAATGTCTGCATTTCCAGTGCAGTCCTATTGTCTATAGGCTATGCCAAACAAATCGGCTACAGTGACTCACTCAAATTAGAGTAATCTTCAGATTGCTCTGCTTCCTACTCATTAGTGAAGCCCAGATTAACAAGAACTTAGTATTTGAAGGGTTTCCACATTGCTATCTGACAGCTGGCACAAAGAATAAAAATATCTTTTATGAAATTTCAAGCACTGTTTAGTCAACTAAATCAAGTAAATGATTTGCAGTTCACATGTTCGCTGTAAGCCCATAGTAACTTCTGTATTGAGTCAAATAGGGCACCTCTCCAACAGCAGCTATTAACAAGTTTTAAAATAAATATTTTCAGTAGAGCATGTGTACATAGGGTATATGTCTATAGAATGATGTCTGGTATGCCTACCTTTCCTTCCAAGCAAATAGCTACCTGGCAGTAGCAACCTTAAAGCTATGTCCAAAATAGCTACAAAGTCCATGAAGGTGTTCAATGCCATTCTAAATTATTGTTTGACTTCCATTTGATTCTATGACAACATTTGCCCTTTCCTGTCCCTTTTAAAGGTCTTCTCTTATTTGGAAAGACAGAGCCCATCGGGGTCCAAATCACACACAATAGTCAAGACCAGGGCATGTAATAAGATGCACAGGAAACTATATAGAAGATATTTTTATCCCTTTCATTTTGATTCTAATATTCTATTTGTTTCCTTATTGATACTGTATCAACATTGTTAGAGAATCCACAATAACATCCAAGACTTTTTCAAAATAGAACAGCATCCCTTTTTTCATATCCAATTCCAGTTTCTTCTTTTGGCCCATCCCCTTAACACCCCATTTGGCTGACCTTGAACCCTACCATCACATTTGATATACCATGGTAAGACAATCAGTATTACAAGCTCCCTCAGAGCACACCAGTAACTTTGAGGATCAACTTCCTTAACAAAACTTATCCTCATTTTACATGCCCAAATCCACCAATTTTGTTTTTTAGTTTCTAGTACTAAGTCTCATATTCAAGATCAGCTTGAGTTCTGTACTTCTCAATCTTTCCATCTGGAATTATTTTATAAAGTTGTGTTTATCAGCAGCCTTCTGCTTTTGTGGAATAAAAAAACCTTATGCTTTAAGTTACATACAACACTGATTTTATATCTTCATACTAGATTTCCATCTCATCCTGTCTACTTGCTAATACCAGGCAACTAGCTAATATAACTGTTCCAGATTATAAATTAAAGAAATTAAAGACAGTATATCAAAATAAGTTAATTGTATTTCAAGAACTCAGAAGGGAGGCAAAAGACCCATTCATGTCAAATAGTGTAACAGTAACTGGCACAATGTACAGTACAAGCTTATATTCCAGCATGATATTACAATTATAAATTTCTCATAGCACTGGCCTGTTCATTAGATGCGTACAGGTTCTTCCCCCACACTGGAAACAGGATGCATCTACTGCTCTAATCGGTTGCTAGGAGGGTAAGCAACAGGCTACACTGAACTGAAGAAAATTATGCCAGTTCACTAAAACCCAGCAGCAGCAACACACTAATCCTGTTATCAACATCTTGACAAAAATCAAATGAACATGTGTACAATTATTTTAATTGTTTCCTTTTTCACACAAGGAACATCAAAAGCTATTATACCAAAACTATTTACAAAACATTTACTGAATTCGTAAGAATTTGTATTCACACAAAACATCAGTGGATACAGCGACCACAGTCTTAGCCCTTGATAGGAGGCCTGATACAACCTTTCAACCAGAATAACTTTCTGCTTATTAAAATAATTCTGTGAGACAGCAGTTAGTCGATTTCAAATATTTTGCCTGGGATGGGATTTTAGAAGACCATGCTATTTACCTGGTTATCACAGGGGCTTTCAAACTGCTCCCCACCTCCCCCCCCGGCCCCGTCACTGACTCACCCCCAGCCTTGGGCAGGTCTTTCTGGAGGAGCTATGCTGTTCACCCCAGCCTACCCAGCAGCAGCACCACGTATGTCTGACTCCGTGGTTACAATGCTTTCGTGCTTTATTTCCAGAACCTAACAGAGGTGTAAGCAATGCTCTGCAGGATAAATATAGAAAGCTAATAACTTTAGCAGCTCACCTGGAAGGACAGAGGGCTGGAAAGTGCACCTGAAACAGCAAGACTGTATATTAATGATTTAAGTGCCTCTAGTGTGAAATACTAAATTCATTCTACCCACGTCACACGTGGTCTGTCCTTTTTAACAGAGTACTGCATGGTGTGAACATGCAAACTGGGAAGTGTCCAAGTACCCTTTGCAATGTGTTCAATTTGTGTAACGGTAATAAATTTTGGACCTCAAGTATATGTGCAGGGTGTGGATAAAGTAATTCACTAAAAAAATTAAAATCAAAGAATGACAACTATAGTTAACTAAACGTGCAAGGCTTTCTATTTAACATGCAGAAAATGAAGCTGCAGAACAAGACTCAATATATAGTCACCTAGGTACTTGCCATCCAAATTCAACTTGCTGCATTTCATACTAATCTCATTTGGGACCTATTGAATTGTGTATAGGATATACTCCTTGTAGGAAACAGACCTACTGAAAGGACCACCATCAGATATCACCACCATATAAGTTTCTGTTAGTGATGACTTGTGAAGTAAGGTGCCTATGCAATATGTTTATGTCATTATGCCCATTTGCATTTACTAAAGTTATTCTTAAGATCTTGCTGCAATTTTGAATGAAGATGTCAGAGGAAGAGGAGAATTTTTTCAAATATTGAAAACAAGATAACCAGACTTTTTTTTTTTTTTTTTCCCCTTTTGTGATATGAAGAACTGATTTTAATCTGTTTCACATATTAACTGGACAAGAGGAAGTAGTCTCAAACTGAGTGGTTATCAAAGCCACTGAAGTCAAGTGAAAAATTTCACATGAGAAAAGGTCTGCTTTTTTCTAGCTCCCTGCTTAGCTCCTCTAACTGCACACTGAACTTGTTGAAGCATCCAGTCTTCATTAGACATCTTCCACTAAACCCAGTGAACGTGTCACCCCTTAACAACTCCCACCTCCACACAAACACAAAGATGATCCGCAAGCTCTGACAGTATCTCCAAAAAAACAGCCATTGTTTTAGCTTTGAGAATTTGTTGTTATTGACCAAGAACAAGTCCATCGTGTACTGTGCACTGTTAATACATAATTGATTATCTGGGACTGCATCACAGACAACTCAAGCTGCTTCAGCCCTCAGTGGTCTGTTCTCCCACCTGCTACCAAACCCGTTAACCAAATGTGTTGACAACCTCCAATACCATGCTGGGTGTCAGTGCCAAATTGAAGGAAAAGGTCTAATATTCCTACAGCAACCCTCATGTCTAATGGACTCGACTGTAGAAAATTACATTTTTACTGTATAATTATCCTTATTCTATTGCTTGGCACTAAGTGGTTACAAACAGAAAAGTTTTAGACGTAAGTATTTTTGAGGTAGATACAGAGGCTCCAAAAACCAAGATCAAAATTTAAGACTCAAGAAACAAATTAGTATAGAGAAATAGATTTACTTGGAGCCAAGATACACTCCACTTCATTTTCAAGGGAAACTTTATACTACCCGGTTCCTTATACAGCAGACCCTAGTGTATGTCTCAGCACTCACAGGTTATCACTATACACTAGCAAAAAATTAAACTACATTCTTATTTTTCAATGAACAAACATTTTCAAAGACTTGTCGTTATACCTGTTGCCTTGGTATAAATGAACAAATTAAGATTTAGAAAATACAATGATCTAATATTTATAAAGAGCATTTAAGGAAATGGCAGACATGTAATTTTGCAAGTACTTTTAACAACCTGTAATAATTAACAATTGTGCAGCCTGCAGCACATTAATGATTTCTTTTTTCCTTCACACTGACTACTTAGAGGGAATCTTAGATCTTTAAAGTTAAAATACCTAATAATACTAGTGTCACAGCAGTTTTAAAAGTATTCTTATAGTAGACAAGGAGATGAGAAGTACACATAAACCTAAGAGAAATAAACTTGTTTTGAATGAGTTATTGACCAATAGAAACAATCATAGAATTGGCTGAATCAAAATGACTGCTTACTCACCAGTTCACAGCCTAGGTAGATACACATGGATCTAAATACAGCTGAAGATACCATTTGTTTTACTTCTGAGAAAAACTGCTTAGCAATAAGCTACAAAACTGGGAAATAAATGCATCTTACTGCAATCAGGAATTGTTTTAAAGTTCTTAAAACACTCCAGCAACAGGAACTGTTACACAGTATTACCCTAGGAAAAATTCTTCCAGATGGTTACTGTTACCTGCATGAAGTAAACTCATATGATTTCACAATCCATGTACCAATAGCAGATATTATAAAAAAGTCAATGCAAAAAGAAAAAAATAATTATGAAGACATCAATACACGCTATCAAATTTAAGGCCTGGAACATACTCAGACTTAGGCAAGTGTTATACACAAAGCTGAAAAATAATTTGAAATTACTTTATAACCATTTTATATTTGAGATTAAAATTATAGGCTAAGAGTTCTGATGGCTCTAAATGAGGGCCAGCAAAGGAAAGGGCACGGGTCAGTAAGATCACCATGTATCTATTTAATTTTTTTGTAGCATAAGAAACAGATTAATATATCAAGATGCTACCCAGTATCAATACTCAGTGGTTTTATTGTTCTTTATGTGGGACATTCATATGACTTTCGTTAACTAATGTATATAACCATTCCAGGTACTTCAGCTTATTTAAATACAAAATTGCAAGGGTACTTTTCTCCTTTTCCTAAAGGATCCTCCTTGCATTTCTTCTTCTAGCACAGAAATACCTGAACATGATTTAGAAGTTAATTTGTGCTATGTATGAAGATTTGACAAGCTTAAAAAAAAAAGGAGAAATGTTTCAGAAAAAGTGTTTCAGAAAGTCAGAGACATAAATCAACATGTAAGCTTTTTGTGCACCTGCCTTAAAATACTCTCTCAAGATAAAGGCCTGTTTAACCTATTAAGGAGGAATTAGCCAATTCTAAAGCCCAACAATAACTTGAGATGTAAAAAAAAAGTGTTTATGTAAGAGCAAGGGAAGGGAGCAGACTTTTCACCTCATGGGTTCTGACCTTCACAACCTGTTCCTCATATTACAGTTCATTTGAGTCCACTACACTTTTTTATATAAGATTATGGGTTGATTTAAAACAGTAGAAGGTTGATGAGCCATGCTGTGCTGTAAGGGGCCTTCCGCAATTGCTTTAGATAGCCCTTCATGGTGGTCACCCAACATTTTTTAAGGCATGAGACAAGTAAGAGAAAGCCCAGTTCAAATCTTTGCAGATCAATGCTGTTAGGCAACACAACATTAAGCAGTATATTCAGCCTGAAGAAGCTGAACATTTGCAAAAGCTCCTGCAGATCTCAAAGCAACTAAACTTCTATTGGTGTCTTAATAAAAATCAGATACCTGAAAAAACACTGTGGGTCTGATTTTATGCTTGAGGCTTCATGTGTTAAAATATATTGTCCTCCCAAGCCCTCTGTTTTTCTACTTGTAACTCAGCTTCAGAACAGTGTTTAAGAAAAATAAAGCACACAAAAGATGGTCTCAGACAGAATTTATAATAAAGGACCTCATAAGGTTTCTAGCACTGAAATCAGGTAGCAGACTCCTTCAAAAGATTCCCTCAAAAAGGAAACAATTAGGCTGAAGACTCCCTGAAGACCTTAATTCAAAATTCTGCTTAAGAACTGAATGCTTTCTTAGAAAGGCCATAGGACAGTGAACAACCAAGACACAAGTATTCCTCTACACTGAGCTCCTGTGAAGTTACTGCAACTCTTTGCTGAAGGCATTTCATTTCCTTAAACAAATGTTCCACAGTCAGTATCTAAAAAAAGTCCAGCAATTCCTCTGAAGTCTTTGCACAAGTAAAATTTTGCAAAAAAATCTGAAATACATATACAAAGCTTTTAGATAATTTTCCTTTTAAGATTTAGAAATAATGGGTAATATATGAAAATTATTGTTATTTTGACAGTATCTTGGCATTATGCACATAGTGCAGCTCGCCTTGATAGTGGCGCCAAGCACGGAGTACAACCCAAGTCATGAAAGCCTGTGGATCAAGCACAAAACCAGAAAATATAAACCACAGTACTAAGCAGCTGCGTAATGACCAGCCAACAGAACACACTTCTTACTAATACCACACAACAAACCTACTCCCATCTCATCAGTTTCTTACTGTTTTCTGTGTTTGGGTGCTTAACTGGCCTACAAGTATCAGCATATGCTGAAATTAGTCACCAACTGTGTTTCATTTTCCCCTTTCCTGGAAGAATCTATTTGTTGTTCAGTGGAAAGAAACCTTCTGTTTCCAGTTGTCAGTGAAAACCCTACTACATATATTTGCAAGCATCTAGTAACATGGATTAGACAATATGAACAGCATGAAAGAACCTCTTCGGAGAAACTAATGTCCACAAAAAAATATAGTACTTCACTGCATCTTTTCCAAGAGCAGAATTTTCCTGCAGGTCTCCTTAAGAGGAAAGGCCTCTCAGTAAGTAACTTTCTTCATGTAAGGAAGAGGACCACATTTCATATTTGTTACACCACATATCAACTGTAAAGAGAACAAGCTGAAGATAAACATACTTTTTATACCTGTCTTGTGAGGATATTTCAGATGGTCCTTTCCATCAGGGCCAACAAACATGAAAACAACATGCCAAGGAAAGGGGACATCATGAGGAGGCTACCCTTGGCTGCCAGACAAGTTTCCAGTCTGGGGAAGCCAAATAGTCAAGAACTCACTTTGTTTCAAGAGAGATTGCATTTTAATCTTTACCACATTCTTACCCACAAGGTATCAGTCAGACACAGCCTGCTAACACGTGATAGTGAATACATCCATGCATTCCACCTGGTAAACTAAGCAACTGCAGACCCATAGGCAAGTAACAACACAGGCCCTTCTCTCCGCAAGCGAGAGGCAGCTTCAGCTTACATACAGCCAACTCCAGTCCTGCTCCAAGCCGAAGCACTGCCTGCCCCTGCCCTCTGGTCACTCTTCATTAATCTTCAGCCCCCAACCTTACGTTTCTTTGGAGCTTTAAGTTGCTTCTTTTGTGGCTATTGTCAGAAGCACATGCTTATTTCAGTCAGCCTCGGGAGCCTGAAAGGGCAAAGCAGCTGCTTACCCACAGGAGATTGTAGCACTCCCAAATAAACAATATTTCACGTGGTTAAAGCCTTGAAGTCACCTAAAATTAATTTAGGTTGAGCATGAAGATCGACTACATGCACTTCCATGTACATTAAAAACAAAATATACACACACCATACTTCGAAAGAAAGCACCGAAGCTTACCTTTTGGATGCTTTCTGGCAGCCTGTCCCAGAGGCTCAGGAGCAGGGCAGCCCACAGGCCCAGACGAACTGGGAGCCCCAGGTGACCCCACCCCAAGCATCAATAGG
The DNA here is from genome assembly GCA_000699545.1 of Podiceps cristatus. Taxonomy (NCBI): domain Eukaryota; kingdom Metazoa; phylum Chordata; class Aves; order Podicipediformes; family Podicipedidae; genus Podiceps; species Podiceps cristatus. Next base: position 25,388 of record KL287647.1, on the reverse strand, counting down.
GTGCTGTCCCAGGGGCCTGAGCTGGGCAAGCAGAGCAGGACAGACTGTGGCGGGTCCCATCAACAACCAGGTGAGGGCTAGGCACGAAGGCAGTCAGGTTTGAGACCAACCCCCCAACACAAAACACTCCAGAAGCAGAGCTGGGCACACAGAGAGCTTCAAACAGAAGCTGCTGCCCGGGGCAGAGCTGAAATAAGACCCTTGGGCGGGGTGGGGCCGGGCCGTGGGCTCCCAGGTGAGGTTGATCAGGGCAATTTAAGACCTATTAGTGCACTCAGGGCCACTTCACTTACTGAAGTGTTTACAGACAAAACAATA